>BMAV01019730.1:0-49595 GCA_019973955.1 Trichonephila inaurata madagascariensis | reverse complement strand
AAGTGTCCCCAAATGCTGCCATTATTTTTATAGTATTCGAAGTGAGCGGAAATGGTTTCCACTATTGGCTGTACATCGCAGCGTTCGGTGAAATTGATCGACTGTATAAATAACACTTTTAGAAAACATGTAAAAGTAATTATAAGATAATGATATAAAAAAGCAAATATTGCATCTATAATACACATAATGAATGTGATTTTGAATTTTGAAGTTATACAAAGAAAGCAAAAACAATATTTGCGAAATATTACCAATCTTCATGGTAACCTTTTTTGACCTTAACGCAGAACCGTATTAAAAAATTTACTTCTTGTATATGCAAATCCAAATCTTATTTTTATATCTAATTGTTACAAGTTAAAGAACAAGCTGTTGATCTTGGCTTGGGACTGCAGGTTTAACTGGTATTTGTTGATTCAATGTCATAGGTATTGCTTGTGCCCTTAGGCACAACTGGACAGAAATTACTTTTTTCTTGCAAGTAAATTGTAATGATCTAAGAATTTTTATTTAGAAATTTCCAGATATACTATTGCATCTTGGAAGTACTTGGTATTAAAGAAATTTGGTTTCATTATTAGATAACTGGAATCCAGACGAGGTATCAGTTGAAGAACTCAGAAGATCTCTCGTTATTTATTTCCTACAATCCTTCGTGAACCTATGACTCAAATAAATGGTTTCAAGATTATATTAGATGTTAAAAGCAATCCTATAAGGCATCTAAAACACTGCACTCCTCACAATATCTACCTTATATATCATGGAACTCAGGTAAAATATTCCATTTCATAAAAAAATAAAAAATAAAAAATGATAATCGCACGATAAATTTAAGGAAAGAAAAATATAACTTTATAAGAATGTATTTTACTAATATCAGATCATAACAGTTGAATTATTAAGTTTTGTATTATATTCTAGGTTATATGTTCAAAACCAATTATTAAAATGGGTATATTATAAAGTTTGAAAAAAAACATTTCGGAAGATATAAGTATTAAGTATATTTTTGATTAGTTAATATTAATAGATAATTACAGTTGATTTTTTAATTACCATTTTAAAAGTTTACTTTACCAATTTTTCGTAAATATTTTACTAAACACAAGAATTTGTTCTTATATACGATTAAAAATCAACTCCCTTTCTTCCCTATACTTATTTATAAATGCTTTTTAAATTTCCGAACGTAACAATTTCATTATGTTCTGATTTCTGTATAAATGATTTATATTGTTGCTCCTAATACATCATGAAATTCATCGAGTCAAAGGGCTAGGTGTAGCCTGTCGTTAGCTGAAGCCTTGAGTTGCATATAGGTGACAGCGCAATTTGTCTCGTTCCACCCCAATTTTAAGGAGGAACACCCTGGGGGAGCAGGGGTGTCCTACCTCTCTTACCCTTCCAACAACCTCACGATAGGACTTACTGCTCGACGGATATTAAGAGTATACCTATTCCGTGAAAGTACTATATTATTTATGTAATTCCTCAATATAAATTGAATACCGTAAAATCCGGCGTATAACACGCACTTTTGACGCAAAAAATAAAATCGAAACTTAAAGGTTCCTCGTTATACGCGGGGTATGAAAACGATAGTCTTAAAAATAACAAAAGAGATGAGCCTAAAAAAATTTACTTCTACATGTATCGAAACACTGTTTATTTAAAAGAAACGACTTGCCTTATGAACTGAAAGAGTTTATAATGTTAATTATAGCCCGATGATTAAAATATATTAAAAATGAAATAAATTTACATCCATTTCTCAGTAGGAGAAAATATTAACATCTTTATTTCGCTCACTCCGTTTATACATTGTTATTTCCTTAGCTGGCTCTATAGTTCTAAGGCAACTCATTAAATCCATCATATGATATATTTTTTTTTTTTATTGCCAGGTACAACAGGATAAAAGACTACTAATCTGAACTTAAAAAATATGGACATAAATTATTTCTCTGACAAATAGAACTAAAAACACTATTCCCTACGAAGTTCTCGTCAAAAGAGTAATAACATATTCAAGCTCATCTGTCTTCCTTCATCCATCAACAACTCTTGCTATATACAAGTTGCAATTCTAGAAGTATACTATTTTTTCAAAAGTCTGGGTAATACCTCGAATAAATTACTAGAACATAAAAAGAAATATACAATAAATATTTCAGGTTTCTTCGTAAAAGGAGGCAAGTATAATGCCGGATTTTACGGTATATGATCATTTTTTTGTGCATTAATCTTACTTTATTTTTTGAAAGGTAAAGTAGTTTAAAGAAAAAATACTTAGTTTAAATATAAAAAATAATTATTTTAAATATTACATCTGTTTAATGAAGCCCAGAGGCTAAGTGGTAGTGTATTGCGCTTCCACACCACAGATCCGGTCTTTGAATCCCTGGCTGGGCAGTTGCGACTCAGCCTTTAATCCCTTCAGTGGGTCGATAAACGAGTACGAAGCTTGCATCGGACGGACCACTCGACGGAAACATCAGCTCATGCACCCCAGCGTCTAAGGTCACATAAACTGAGATATGCAAAGTAGGCCTTGCCCGTCACGAGTTATTGTGTCACTGAGAAAAGTTCAATACATATTTTAATATTAGAATAATATTTTGCAAATAAAGAGAATATACTTTTAGATTCATTTTGTAAGAATTTACAATGAAATTATGAATAGAAAATATTGACAACATTAGATAAAATGGCTGATACTTTGGCTTAAATCTCTTTAATTCTACAGTGTTTAAATTTTTTGATACTCTGGAAAATTTATTTAATTAAAAAAAAATAGTCTTTTTTTTTAAATTTCGGTGAAAAAAAATTGAAAATTAATAGAACAAAATATTTTTCAAGCATGAAATCATCTTTCAAAGTTTTGATTGAAGAGGCTACTTACAGAACATTAAGTTGTCGATAAAAAAAATCGAAGTATTTTAATAAAACTGAAGAATTTGTGTTTTAGTTCATACCGTTCACTAAATAATTAAAGTATTACTTAATAAATAAAGATAAGATTTAAGTTTTTAGATTATTTTTTTCCTTTTATTCATTAAAATTGAAATTATTTTTGTAGTAACTGTTAATAATGCAAGAGTAAATTTTATTATAATTATTTGTTCGAATTATATTACTATATTACATAAATGTCATTAGTTATACGTAATCATATACTATTGCCAATTATTCTAGTTTTCTTCAGCAGTCTTAAGGCAAGGATATTGTATGTGAATCGCAAAAAAAATTTCCGCAATTCATAAATAGTTTTTAAGTCAAAATTAATTGACTAAATTTTTGGCAACCCAGATCATGAGTGGTGCTGTTATTAAATAACAATCATTATGAATTCTGCAAAACGCACGCCCAATTATATGATTCAGAGGAACAAACTAGAATTATTCCATTTAGCTATAAACTGTGCTAATATAATGACTATAATTATAATATTTATGTGATGTTTTCCTTATATCTCTGTTAATTGTTTTTATGATATAAAGGGCTAAATACAGTATACATGATTAATTCCGCTAATAACAAAAGAAGGGCGCTATGCATTATTTGAATGCACATTGAGGTTAGCGAGTTAACTTTTTAGCGGGCAGTGGCTAATACGTCTAGCCCCATATTAAAAATTTTTTTCTCCAAGCGGGTAAAGGATATTTAGTCTATCCACATGAATTAATTAAAGCTAAAATGCATAAAAATTAATACAGATGGCATAGTGATTGCTGCATTTCATGTTCCCTGGATGGGTACAAAACGAGTGCTTCTGGTGTAAATCTACAACTTGTATTTTGTTTAATATAAATAAAATTTCTGATCTTTGAAATAAATTTCGACATCTCTTAAGTATACTTTTCTCTCATCTGAATGAATTAAGCAAATTTGCAATTAAGAAAAAAAAGCGTTTTATTTAGGTTTTTAAAAAGCTTTTTATATGTATTAAAGGCTCTATCTAATTTACCAATACAGGAACAGAAAAATGACCCAGAAATGTTCGCTTTTCTCCACACTCCTAGAATCATGTGAGAATGTTGGGTCAGAAATATAAACAAACTTTGCTTACAATATATGGAACAAAATTCTCGGGTTCGAAAATCTTTCATTACAGCTTTTCTGCTCGGAAAAAAACGTTTGCATATTATAAAGTTCCAAAGTAAATAGTTCATCAAATTTGTAAAATAACTAATTTAAATTCTCAAAAATATTACTTTATTTCTAACTTTTCATACTAAATTAAATAAAATATAAAATGTGGACATATACCAATTTCAATGTATATTTTAAGTATCCTATATATTTTCTTAGTAAGTATTCTATGTTGTACAATTACTTTATTATTATTTAATTACACTTATACTTTGCATTTAATTGTTATTGATATAATTATTACACAAATGTCAATTTTTCATGAAAAGTTTATTGTAATATGCTTCATTATTTCTGTCCTGAAAAGTAAGTTAAATGTCCTAAGTGCGCAGTGGCTATAACATCTAGCTACTACCCTGAAAATCCCTTGATCAGACATTTTTCTGATTAAATAATGTTTATAGGGGATGATAACATTACATTTATCAAGTTCTTTGTGACAGAAAAGTGTATTTTAGCTTTGTTCCCGTTAAAGGGTTAAGTTGCAATTACAGAAATTTTGGAATTTGAGTACTCTGAGATCGATAAAATATGAGTGCCAGTTTACTAATTAGAGATTAATTATATTAACTTCTTGACACTAGAATTTTGGTAAGCATAGCAGTGCTTTTCAAACTTTCGATATACGCGACTCAAATTTCTATCATAATTCTCATCCTCCCCCCTTTCAATAACAATGTTTTAAATGTAGTAATAATGTGTGATACTTTGACTCTAAGGCTACAATACGACTTAAATTATAAACTACAAATTATCAAGATAAGAATTAAATTTTGTATATGATAAACCCATGGAAAAATAACTATTAGGTTGCCATGTATGAAATGGAGAAAAAAATGCACATAATTGAATTCGATTTTTTCCAATAAAAAATAAGACTTTAAGATGGTCTGTTAATTTTCTTTTTCAAAATGAAATATGTATTAAAAACGGGAAAAAATGTATCTTTCACATGAAAAACAAGTTATGCTAAAATACGGTGTCTAAATGAGGTTTTGTGCATTGGAAATAAATAACATAAACTTTGCTCCATTTCATAATTGAAAACCTAACAGTAATTATTAAATATGTTCTTAACTTAGTATTGATACTTAGTATCAAATATATTGTGCCTCTACTAATACATTTATAAGTATAGTATATCATATAGGTTTCAGAGTAAATATGTATTTTATTTTTTATTATGTCAGAATATATTTTGTTTTGCTTCATTTTAGTAAAATGATCATTTTTTTTTTAATCTTTTATTTTCGACTTTTTGACATGCTCGTTCTATCCTTGTAGAGTTATCGCCCCCCACAGTTTGAGAATCCCTGTTTCTTGGAGTAGAGATCCGTTAAGAAAGGGTTTTGCCAAAATCGACCCTCAAAGTGTTTGTAAAGGGCTAAGTGCCTTTATAGATAAATATTCATGTTTTTTAACTATTAGACCTGCATATTTGAAATTTGTTTAATATATTCTTTTTAAGGAGTAGAGAACCACTACAAAAGAGGCTTTTGCTAACATTAAACCCGAAGGAGGGTTTCTAGGGGTAAAAAGGGTGTTACAGATAAAAGAGAATTCCGTTTTTTCGAACTATTTAACTTAGACTTGAAATTTAGCTGGCATGTTTCTTTCATGGAGTAGAGAACCTCTAAGAGTGGGTTTTGCAAAAACTGACATCCAAGAGATTTTTCTAAGGCTTTTTTATAAAAAAAATTCATTTTTATGGATAATTAAACCTGTAAACATGAAATTTAGAAAACATATAACTTTTGCTGAGCAGAGATCTGATAAGAAGGGGATTTTCATAAGTCAACCCCCATGGGTGTTATGAGAGCATTATAGGTAAAAAAAATTCCTTTTTTCAACTATTAGATCTACATATTTAAAATTTGGCAAATCCTATCTTTTGTTGAGTAGTTATTTTGAATTCACCCTTACGAAGGTCGAGTACAACTGCTAGTATATAATAAAAAAATATATATGTATTTTAAAATCTGTTCATCTTTTGTTGCTTTACTGCGTTTGTACTTTCTGATTGCTATTTGTACTTTCTACTTTTGTTGCTCAACTGCAAAACAAATTTTCCAACAATGTACGTGCAAATTTAGTAAATTATGTAAAACTTATGAAAAACACAGTAATATTTTTATCGCTAGCAAAATTCGTATCAAGCGTTACTGCTTCTCAGGAGATTGTTCTTTTGAAATACAATCGGCCCATTTTGCTAATAACTTCAAGCTAATTGTATTTAAATTATGAAAGTATTTTTCTATGTGTATGTTGAGGATTTAGCTTCCATAAAATAACGAAGGGTACTTAACTATCTAGAAATATATTCGTGTAATATATTAGAAGGTAGTATATCATAGTTCAGTTACCCGATTCACATTCCAAATGATAAATTTATTTAATAAATTTAATCTTTGGTTTTCTTCAACCATTTTTCAACTGTTAAACAAATTTAGATTAAATCTTTTCAGTTTTGGCAAACTTAAATTTTTTTTAAAAAAAATCTTTCTTTTTATCCGTAATTTTGAACATATACATGAGCCTTAAATCTCTATTTAAATATTTTTTTCCGCTTTTTGTATTGAAAGAAATGGCAATTCACTATAAAAAATTGTTATATGGTAATTGTACGTAAATTTGTTTCCATTTAAATTTGTATTGAAATCATTTTGAAAAGCTTTTTAAGTTTGTAATGGTCGTTTTTTTTATTCGTTAGGGGAATATTGATTGACCTCATCATATAAATAGAAATAATCTGCGAATACAAATATAGAAATTAAATCAAAATATATTCATGCCCTTTTAACAAATTATTAATATAATAAATTTTCATTTCTGTGCATTTGCGTTAAAAATAATAAAAAATGGATGGAATAAATGTGGATTGTACATATCAAAATTACAACCTCCAAAAGTAATATAGGCTTCACAGCTTATATGAAGTAATTGATAATCAGTTTCTACAATTGACGTGTCAAAAATTCTTTTCAAAACGTGTGATTACCCTCTGCTCATGGTAACTCATGTCCACTCGATTTCCAACAACTCTTATTTGTGAATGTTTGGACAGATATTGTGAAAGATTTCGTCATAGACTCATAATACTACCAATACGAATCGATTGCCGATATTAATGTATTTTTTAGACTAGATTTTACGAGAATTAAACAAGATGTTCCGTTTGTCATTGATAATAAAAAGGGGTTTAGCATGATAATATCAGGTCAATTTCAGTACGGATATCCGCAAATACTCGAACATCATTTTTGGATCATAAGATGGATCAGTCGGCCCACTATCCTAATCCTGAGAGTTTTGGAGCTTTGATGTTCTATTATGGAGCATTTGAAGATCAACGTTTACGAAATTGCAGTTGACTCTAATGGGTAAACTCATGGTTGAGACTGTCCATTGAAGCCGCACGGATGCGAGAAGTACTTCTCTTCTTTGAAATGTCACTTAACTTGTAATGGATGGTGTTTATTACTATTTTTGGTTATAATTTAGAGTATGTATTGCAAATATTAGGTTGTGGGGAAAAAGAAATCCATTATTTATGCATGAAATTCAAGACTTTATTTAAAATGTTCTGGTCGTCCGATTTAAGTCAAATATGCACCGTTTTGTTGTATAACTTGTTGCTATTTTAAAGGTAGCTTCATAATAACTCTATCATAGAAGTCTGGCGAAACACTCTAGTAATCGATTTACACAATCTTCTCTTGATTCTAATTTCGTATCACTCCGGAAGTCTTGCAATGCGAGAAAAAGGTGGTAATCGCTTGGTGCCAGGTTCGGACTATATGACGGATGCATTAAAACTTCCAAACCAAGATCCCAGGTTTTCTGGCGAGTCACTACAAACGTGTGTGGCCTGGCTTGTCCTGATGAAAACAACACTTCTTCTGTTGGTCAATTCTGGCCGACTCTAGTCAATCGCTGGCTTCAAATGGTCCAGTTATTGACAGTAGAGATCTGAATTTAGTGTTTGGCCTTACAGGAGCAACTCATGATAAATGATTCCTTTCCAGTCCCTCAAAATACACAGTAGAACAATCCTGGCCGTTAGTCCTGGTTTGGCCACCGTTTGAGCAAATTCACCGCGCTTTGACCACGATCGTTTTCGCACAATGCTGTCGTATGTGACCCATATCCCCAGTCACCATCCGCTTAAAAAATGGGTTGATTTCATTCCGTTTGGTCAAGGCTTCGCAGATAAAATTCGATCCATCATGTTTTTTGGTGTTATTTGGTGTGGCACTCAAACGTCGAGCATCCTTTTGAATACAACTTTGCAGAAATGGTATAAAACTGTTTTATTGTTCATCTTTAGCTCCTGAGCGATGCTACGATTACTAACATGCCTGTCAACTCCTATTATTTCTGTGATTTTATCGAGATTTTCGACGACGGGCCTGGCTGTGTGAGGTGAATCTTTAACATCAAAAATTCTTGAACGGAATCTACGAAACCAAAATTGCACTTAATGAGCTGTTACAGTATCGACACTATAAACACCATGCACAATTTCAGCTGCCTGGCTTGCATTTTTGCTTTTATTAAAAAAAACACTGTAAAATGTACCGAATTTTCTTTTTGTTGACTTTCATTTTTTTAACACCCTGTAACTCACAACTGAATGGACCAAACAAAAAAAGACAAAATATTTTTTTTAGTGTGAACTGTCACCTTGACAACGAGCATGAATTTGGAATTGTTTGATTGATACTTCAGGAGATATGGGCACTACAGCCATCTACTGAAAAAATAATGGATTTCTTTTTCCCCAACCTAATATTATAGTAAGAAAATATGTTGAAATGATATTAATGCAAAGGAAGTTTATTTTACTTTCATGACTCATTTTTTTGTATTTGTTCCCACCAATGTGTGTATGGGTGTATTTCATTTCCGACCATACATTAAAAAA
Organism: Trichonephila inaurata madagascariensis; assembly: GCA_019973955.1. Lineage (NCBI taxonomy): Eukaryota > Metazoa > Arthropoda > Arachnida > Araneae > Nephilidae > Trichonephila > Trichonephila inaurata. The sequence goes on along the minus strand of BMAV01019730.1, from coordinate 40,513 downwards.
ACAAAATCTATTTGCTTAAGTGAGTTCTACCACCTCTCAAAATTTGTCGAAAGTTTTTAAAATTACCCTATATTATACAGCAAAAAGGTTTTTGTTAAATTAATTTAGTGTCTGTAATGATTTTCTTTAACCTTCTATATACTGATACAAATTAATGAATGATTAAATAAAATAAAAAGCCGTATATATCAAGTGAATTAACAATTCTACTGAGTTAAATGTTAGAACCTTTTCAAAAAATAAATAATGAATATTATTTAAAAGATTTACAAGATGTTATTAATATTGCACTATCATTATTCTATGTATATGTATTATTCTATGTATATATATATATTATTCTATTTGTATATATTCTATGTATATATATTATTCTATATATGTGTATTCTATGTCTATGCATTAGTCTCTCTCTATATATATATATTGTATGTATGTGTATTATTAACATTCATATAAATACACTGCCTTTTAGGAATGTGTTGCCGGTCGATACAAAGAATGCCACATAGTGAAAAACATCAATGACATTTAAAGCTGCCTGGATTTTGATCAAACCCTTTTTGAGTGAAAAGTTAAAGAAAAGGGTAAGTGCAATTGAGTTGTCCTTTAAAATAAAAGGCAGTATGCAAAGAAAATATTAAGGTTTGTTTTGTGTATAATCTTCCATCACATATAAACATGGTTCTAGAATTTTTAAAAATTCTTTTCCAAAAGGTGACAAAAAGACCACTTAAATTATCTTATAGAAATAACAATATATATTAAAATTACCATTACATATTGATATAAAAGTATACGATGAATATTTATATATATTTATACCTCTTTAGAATTGAAGTATTTTAAGATGTGAAGTGAATCTGTCACAGAAATCTTTCAAATATAAAACCTAATGTTGAATGATATGTAGGTCAAATTATGTAAATTGGAAGAATCTTTTGGAAAATTTCAGCACACACCATAAAAAAAGTAGAATGTAAAAATTATCTTAGTTTGCGTTTTTGTATGTAAGTATTTTTAAAAAGAAATTCAACTAATGAAAAAAAAAATGAAAGTAAAGTCTTTCGAAAAAAGTAAAATGACAAAATGATTGCTACATTTTGATTAAAATTGTTCTAAATTCATTTTGTTAATTTCTTGATCGAATAGATCTTCGACCGTTGGAATTGTAGGTTACTTTAAGTTAACGTTTCAGTTCCAATACCTCATTTCTTTGATTCTTAAGGGAATTATATTCTTTTAAGGTTATTATTCACACATATGATCAATGTGTTTTGATTCTCATTGCTTACAATTTTTGATCAAGAAATAAAAATTTCACTGTTCCCCAAAGTGTTGTTATAAATGTAAAATGTATACATTCAAAGTAGTTTAAAGATTTTTTTCTCTTTTTAGATCATTTTCCACAATTCAAAAGAAACTCTCCTGAAAATTTTTCCCCAAATCTGTTTTACCAGTGCAATATGGAGGAGAGCTGAAAAGTTATGATGTTTCTGATTGGCTGAAAAGGGCTATGGCCCCTGAAAAGTTGGCATTGCTCGGTGGCAGACCACGTCAAACATAATACATTAAAGTTTTTTTTTTCTTATTCAATGAAGTGTTGCCTTCGACTTGATAGTTTGTTTTCAAGATGTAACTCACGTTAATCTTCATTTATCTCTTAAGGGATTTTTTATTACATCATATGAACAATTGAAGCTTTTTCTTCCTTTTAATGAATGATGAAGTGGAGGTCCTTTAGAAGGACCTTCATTTTTGAAAGTTTTTTGAATAAGTTTATATTAAATCTGAAAGTTTTATTAAACATTTTCCATGATGTGAAACCAGGAAATGCTTAAGTTGCTTGTGTTGTTTTTGAAAACAGGAAAGAAATGTGTGAAGAATAATATTATAATCTAAATTTAAAATATGGCAGCAAGAGAATGTGATAGCTTAGCTTATGTAACATATATGGATTTATTTTTAGATATTTTGTAAGGATGTGTGTTTTGTCTTGATGTTTTGTATTAATAGCTATATTAGTTTTGCACTTGCATTTTGATTAAAGTTTCTTAGACTTAATGAATGTTCATATATTTAATTTTAAGTTAATTACTAATTAACTAAGTTTATTATATTTAAAATATGTCATGGTTTTCTTATAACACAATGGAAAACAGGTGGTATTTGTTAATATCAGCAGTATTTGACTCTTTTTAAAAGCATCAATGCTACAGTGATATTACTGTTATCATTATTATCATGATTATATTATACAGTGATATATTATATGTATAGGTATTATTTTCATTAATTAAGTGCTGTATAAAAGAGCTCTAAAAAAACTAAATAATTATTTTTTTCCCTTTAATTATAACTAAACAATTTTTTTTTAATTTGTCTGCAATAGTTTCACATGAATATAATTATAAATAATGCACAATGATAATTTATTTTCAGAATACAACCAATTATAATTAATGTTTGTCCTCGCATAATGCAATAATATTAGGACTTTGAATTAAATATGTTTTTCCCCATATTTTTTTAATGAGATTAAAATGCATAAAAAAGTATATCTCTATATATTTTATGTGCAAATATTTTATATTTATGTACTTTATTTAAATTAAATTTTAATAATTTTTAAGAAACTCTTGATTACATGCATTGTTAATTTCAGTTTTTTGTAATTTTATGTTTTAAAATAATAAAACAGTCTGTACTATGTATTGATCATGATTCATTTTTTCCCTAAAATTCTTTTGGAAAATGCATAATATAACAATAAAAATTACAAGTATTTCTCAGAGAACTTTGATTCTTTATCTAAAAATTAATATGCATTAGGGCAGTGCTTCTCATACTTTCAACATTTACGACCCAATATTCAATCATAATTTTCTCACCCCCCCATTCTCCTCCCCAATCACAAACAATAAAGGGGGCACAGTAGATTAGTTGACAAAATTGGTCAGAAAACCAAATCTAATTTTTTCAGTCTAAACTATTTTTTATATACTTTTTCCCAAAATTTTAAAAACTCTAAGTTACGACCAATATTCAATCATAATTTTCATCAACCCCGTCCTTCATTCTCCTCCTCAATACACAACACTATATTAAAGGGACACAGTACGATTCAGTTGACAAAAATTTTAGAAAAACCCAAAACAATTTTTTTTCAGTCTAAACTATTTTTTATATACTTTTCTACAAATTTGAAAGCTCTAAGTTACGATCCAATATTCAATCATAATTTTCATCATCCCCCTCCTTCATTCTCCTCCTCAATACACAACACTATATTAAAAAGGGAAAAGTACGATTCAGTTGACAAAATTGGTCAGAAAACCAAATCAATTTTTTTTAGTCTAAACTATTTTTTTATACTTTTCACAAATTTGAAAAAACTCTGTTACGACCCAATATTCAATCATAATTTTCATCAACCCCCTCCATCATTCTCCTCATCAATACACAACACTATATTAAAGGGACACAGTACGATTCAGTTGACAAAAATTGGTCAGAAAACCAAATCTAATTTTTTCAGTCTAAACTATTTTTTATATACTTTTCTACAAATTTGAAAGCTCTAAGTTACGACCCAATATTCAATCATAATTTTCATCAACCCCCCTTCCTCCCCCCATCAATACACAACACAAATTTAAAGGGGAAAACCATTCATTTAAAAAATTGGCAAAACCAAATCTAATTTTTCAGTCAAACTTTTTTTTAAAATACTTTTTCTACAAATTTAAAGCTCTAAGTTACGTCCAAATTCAATCAAAATTTTTCATCCCCCCCCTCCTTCATTCTCCCCCCTCAATACACAACACTATTTAAAGGGGACACAGTAGATTCAGTTGAAAAAAATTTTGTCAAAAAACCAAAAACAATTTTTTCAGTCTAAACTTTTTTTTTATATATTTTTCTACAAATTTAAAAAGTCGTTTCCAAATTCAACTTTTTTCTCATCCCTCCTTCATTCCCCCCTCCCCAATACACAAAACCTATATTAAAGGGACACAGTACGATTCAGTTGACAAAAATTTGTCAGAAAACCAAATCTAATTTTTTCAGTTAAAACTATTTTTTATATACTTTTCTACAAATTTGAAAGCTCTAAGTTACGACCCAATATTCAATCATAATTTTCATCAACCCCCTCCTTCATTCTCCTCCTCAATACACAACACTATATTAAGGGGACACAGTACGATTCAGTTGACAAAAATTGGTCAGAAAACCAAATCTAATTTTTTTTCACAAATTTTTTTTTATATACTTTTCAAAAATTTTAAAGCCTGAAAAAAATTTATGGTAATTTTTCCGTTTGTTTTATTCCTTTCCCAATGGCAAATCAAAATTTTCAACGACTTATCCAGAAAGAAAATAACATTTGTCTTCATTTAAAAGCGAAACCCGCGCGAGAGTCCACAAAAATTTTTTAAAAACCTTTTGAAATTTAAACATTTTTTTAATAGCTTCATATGTTATTAAAATTTTCAAAAATAGGCCCGCCGGGGGAAAATTTTTTTCACTCGGGGTAATCCTTATTCCGCCAGGCACCTCAACCCCTTTTTGTTTTCCCGGGGAAATTTCCCCGTTTCCCATGGTTCTCTGTTTTAACCGGGGCCCCGTGTCTCACCCAAGGCTCTATCTCCAAGTTTCTTTCCTCTCCGTCCAACGTTTCAGTCTTTTTTATGTTTTCCTTCTCCTCTCTCCGTCCCAAAAAAATTTAACCCCCCTTTTTAAACCAGGGGCGGGTCCAATCGCCCCCGTCTTCCCTCTTTTTGGGGGGAAAAAAAAAAAGGGCTCCCTCGTCTTTCTCATTATTAAAAAAAAGGGCTGTCCCCGGCCATTTGTCTCCCATTTACGCGGAAACACAAACACATTTCTATCGGAATCCAAGGGCGCCATAACCCCATCAAACCTTTAAATTTCTATTCATCTACACCGGGCCTAAGCCCTATTCCCTATCACGTTTGATACAGGCTTCCCTATTCAAGACTTTTTATACAGGAATGCCTATTGTCAGGATTTTTGCCTTTAAACCCCGCCAATGTCCCGCTTTTTGAGGGCCAACAACAAATAATGACCCCATGGCCACCGGAGTGTCACCCAACATCTGTTTGGGGGTGAATAGATAGGTGACTTGATAATAGATGGTGGGGTTCACCCCAATCAAGCGTCACAATGCTAAAGGGTTTTTTTTATTGTTCTTTAAAACTTGAATTTTTTTTCATTTTTGCTAAAATTTCGGAACAAAAGTTGGTATGCATTTTTCAATCAAAGAAAAACTTATTTTTTAAAAAATTATTAAAGTTAGAATCTTCACATTTTTTAAGGAATTTTCAATAAGCATTCATAAAAAGAAGTATTGCATGAATATTGAACATGTTATCAGAAACCCCATACCAACTTTTGTTGTACATAGTTTAACGTACTTGTAAATCAAATTTCATATAGGTACGTCAATTTTTGTAGAGGGAGTAGGATTTTAAAATCACCTCATATTTTTCTAGTTTTCAACTTAAAAAATTAAATGGTTAACTTTTTATGAAATTTTGAGCACAAAATCTGATTTACATCATGCATACACATAGGGAAAAACCAAAAAAATTACGAAAACTATTTAATTAAATTTTTTTGTTCAAATCGTACCATGTCTCCTTAAATTCATTAATACTAAACTTTGATGCTAAAATTACAATAAGACTTCAAATTCTTAAGTGGCCACCAATGGATATAAACGTGCGCTAAGCCAAATCGTTAATTTCCCCGGATATATGTATACTCTTTTCCAAAGTACGATCCTTTCTCTGCACTGCTATTCCTAAAATGGAATGCAATAAAAAGACCTTGAAAGTTTTCGCGAAGGATTTACTTATTTCAGAGAATTTTTGCTTATTTTTTCACACAATTCAACTATTACCTCACAGTATCTATATAAGTATTTATCTTGGTGGGATTTTCAATCGTTAATCAAATGCATTTTAAAGCACTCCTCAACTGAGCTGAAATTTTATATACATGATTGGTTTGGATGACAATACAATAATTTAATTATAATCAATAAAAATTAATGTATTAAAATAAATTTTTTAAAAAGAATTACAAATACATCCACGTTGGTATCTATTTTTTGTCGATTTAGCGACCATTTTGGTGACTCGTGTCAAAACTTGAAAATTTTTTTTTGCTCCTTTTAAAGCATTCGGTTGAACTAAAATTTTTATATCCCGATTTTTTTGGGATACAATAGATACTTTAATGATAATTAAAAAAAATTAATTAACACTTAATTTTGGGATTTTCCCTACGTGGGAAATGGTGGCCTTAGGGATGAATCGTGTAATTTTTAATTAAATTTAAAAGGATTTTTATAAAATACAAATTATAAAGAGGGGGTTAATTTTTTTTATATAATTTCTTATATGACAACCCCATGAGCTCATGGTAATACTGTTAAACTTGTTTTTTAACTTAGTATTGTTAAACTAATTATAAAATGCATTGGGTAGTAGGGACATTTATAAGCATATTGTAACGAACATCATTCCGACACCGTTTAAAGTCAGACCAAGAGGAAATAATTTACTGCCTGAGGAAGTAGGGGTGAAGAGTTCCTGAACCCTTTTCCCATACTTTCCCCAGATAATCTCCTCTAAAAGGGAAAACATGCGGGGGACCGTTTGAGGGTCCGGTTAAACAGGACAAAAACTGCTCTGGTGTAAAAAAGGGGTTTTTAGTATGTTCCTGTAAATAAAATTAACCTGCTGTGCCCGTATTCAATGCGACAAAATATCATATAGGTGTAAAGGGATTTTTTTTTTTTTTTTATTGTCAGAACGTATTTTATTTGTTTATTTCAGAAAATTTAAATAATTTTTAAATAATACTTTTTTTTTCAATTTTTAAAAAATCTCGTGCTCCCCTCGTAGAGTTTTCATGTACCCAAAGGGGACATCCCCACATTTTGAGAAACGCTGCATTAGGGTTTTTCCTTTATTTATTTCCCTGATTTTGTTGTTAAATTACTCTTCGTTTAAATTCGAATACAATAAGAACATCGAAAAACTTAATTTCATTGGAAATTTTTAAAAAAAAAACATTTATGGTTAGTACTGAAAACATTTAGAGAAAAAAACATAAATGAGAATTTTAAATTTGGATAAAAAGAAAGTTTCTGAGATTTTATTAGTTTTTCAAGAAACAACATATAACTTGCATTCCAATTGAAGAAAGTACTGAAAACGTTTTAAAGGTACAAAACAATCGGTAATACATCGTATTTATATATATAATAAAAAGATACGCGGATTTTCCCATTCTTTTATAGCCATTATTTTGTATTCGTAGAATTAAAACCACTGGCAAATACTAGAAAATACATTTCTATATAAAAAATTGAAAGTGAATATTGCATTGTTTAAAAAAGACATTTTTGTTAAAAAAAAAAAGGTTTTAAAAGAAAAAAAAAATACAATACTTTTTACAAAAGTAAGTGGGTATTTTGAAGAAGGGGTAGTACAATATCAACCTTCAGTTTGGGGTTTAAGATGTTTTTAAAAATTAATTTTTGCAGAACTACGGGATTGGACTTTTTAAACTTATGGGAATTTTTTTCCCCAGTTTTGCATACTGCAAAAACAAAAAAAAAAAATTATATTGTTTGAAGTTAGAATGACTTATCATAATCGTTTAGAGGATTTCTTGAGATGGAGAGCTGGGCATGCTCGGAACTGCCCAGTCTAAAACAGGAGCCAAAAAAACCTGACGTTTGTGACCAAAATTTTTGGAATATATATATCTAAACATGTAATAGTCAATATTAATATTATATTTATTTTCAAAAAAAATGAAGGTATAATTTAGCCAAACATATTTGGGTAGGTCAATTTTGAGGCAACACTTTTAATGGTACCCATTAAAAAAATGAAATTTTTTTTTTAAACCCAAATCTGGGGTGTTTTTTAATTTTTTTGGGGAAATTTAAACAAGAAAAATTACTGCAGAATGCTTCATCCTATATAAATGGGGGGTACTTGAAAATTTAACAATAATTTTTTTTGCTTTAAAAAAATTGTTTAATTTTTAAAAGATAAGTCTTTTTGGGTTTGCTTATGCCTCCTGAACTACGTTATCAGATTGACGCCCAGAAATTTTCGGGTGAGGGGTATTATACGTCTGTATTGACTGTAGTTTTTAGTAGCATCATGCGGTGACACACTTTTTTAGCTGGGTATTAAGATAAGTATTAGTATCAATAAAAGAAAGAGAAGATAAGTTTTTCATTATCAATAAAAGAAAGAAGATAAGTATTTCATTATAAATAAAAGAAAGAAGATAAGTATTTCAATCAAAAAAAAGAAAGAAGATGTATTTCTTATCAATAAGAAAGACCTTTCCCAGTGATTGAATTTATCTTCCTCTGCTTTCTTTCTTGACAGGGGAAATTGTAGAATTAGAAAAAAAAAAAATCGGAAAGTTAAGAAATTGTAAGGGAAAAAAAAAAAAATATATACAAACATTGTTATTATTTTATAAGTATCTGTTATTCATTGTTCAATACCGGGTTTGTTTTGTCTTTTCTGTTTTTAAATAAAAACGTTTAAAAAAATATGAAAGGTGTTTTTCCGGGTTTCAAAATTATTTTTCCCCCGGCACTTCCGCAGGGTATGTTATACCCACCTTCTTTTTTCCAACGCCCCTAAACCTTTTTGGGAAAAAGGGATAGTTTCTCGTGTAGCTGACTTTAAGGTCATATCCTTTAAGGACCTTAGCTTGTAGGTGAATTCTAAAATATATTTTTGATACCACCTCTTCGGGGGATATCATACCCTGCCGTTACAGTTTGAATGCGTGAGCATGTTTTAAAAATTCTTATGCTTTGGGGTATTATTGTAGTTATGATGAAGAAATGTGATATTTAAGTAATTTAAAGATACATTATTTAATGGATATAGTGAACAAATTTTCCCTGATATTTCTTCGTGGTTTTGAGAAATATCAAAGGATAAAAAGTATGGGTATGATTCTTGCACTGAAATCGGGCCAGATTCAAAAGGGGAGACACTTTGGAAAAAAAATGTTTTATATGTAGAACAAAAAAACATTTGGGGGAAGAACGTAATTTTGGAGGCGGTGAGAACATCTTATCCCTTTTCAAAAGAGTTTTTTTTTTAAAAAAATTGCTGGGAAAAAGAGAAAATAAAAAAGAAATTTAAAAATTTTTTTTTAAAGAAAAGAAGTTTATTCTTATAACAATAGTTTTAAAAAGATAGAGAATAAAAAAAAAAAATTTAAAATCGAATAAAAACATCGCATTCATAGACGAGATTAAAGGAGTGTTAAAAAAAAGTACTGAATGCCCTTAAAAAAAAAAACAGAAAACTAAGTTTACCTGTGAAAAATGTAATAAACATATTGTATTTCCCCTTTTTTCCTTTTTAAATTTTTTATAAATTTTTTCGGTAAAACCGAATTTAAAAAACCCTTGTGTATGAGATACTCTGCACGGGAAATTTCGGTCGTTTTTTTTACGCAGTATGCCGGGTTTAAAAAAATAGGTTAAAAAAGTCCAAACATTAGAGTTAATCTGCCGTGGGAAAATGGAAAGCAAAAAAGTTTAAAATGGGGGGCTGCTCGGGTAAAAACAATTAAAATGAATTGTTTTAAATTATTACTAGCCAATTATTCACCTACTTTGCTGTGTATATCAGGATATTGTATGACTCTATGAGGTATTTTAAAGTTATATATTGATACCTAAGTCCTACAGTACAGTGCTCTCCAACCTTTTTTTTTGCCGGAGTGTAACATTTAATTTTTTTGCCCAATGGGAAAAGGGGGGAAAATGTACTGTAAGACTAAAAAGCCGTTTCAATATTTGACCCAATATTCAATCATCATTTTAATCGCGCCCCCTCCATACAATAACAATGTATTGAATTCAATAATACTATACTTTCATGCTAAAATTACCATCCGAATTTAATCTCTGAAGTGTCACTATTGTATATAAACGTCTCATTTAACGAAAGCGTTAATTGCTCTAAACTTTATGTATACGTCTTTCCAAAGTGCGATCTTCTCTGTGTACTGCTATCCATAAAATTATTCCGAAGGCTTTGGAATGCAATAAAAAACCTTTATAATGGAAAAAAAAATTTATAAAATTTCGAGTTTACTTAATTTAGATTATTTGCTTCCCGATTCCCCCCCAAAGCATTACATACAAGCACCTACGGGAAAACGGTTACCATTAAATAATTGCGTACCTTTTAATCGAAATTAAGGGGTTAATTATAAACCGTATAAATTTCGATAAGTACTAATTTTTTTATATAATTTTTTTAAAATGACAATCCATGGGGAGGTCACTGGGAATTATTCAACAGTTTTAACTAAATATTTTTTGTTAAATTAATTTTAAAATATATTAATAGCACTGATACATTTATAAGTGTAATATATCAGTGCAAATGTGTATTTTATTTTTTATTATGTCAGAATGTGTTTTGCTGTTTTATTTTCAGTATTTTAATATATTTTTTTAAATAATTTTTTGCTTACAACTTTTCGATATGCTCGCGCTCCCCTCGAAGATTTGTCATGCCCCCAAGGAAGGCGCGCCCCACAGTTTGAGAAACGCTGGACTAAGGTATCAATATATAACTGTAATAAAAACCTTTAAATTTTTGTGCGACTTTTTATATTCAGTCACACAAAAGCGAGAGAAATACACAACAATAAATAAAACAGAAATAATTTAATGATCTTTGGGTGGTTCGGTATTACTTGATCCATGGATTGGTAACGGTCCGCAAGCCAGGAGGATAAGTGACGTATTTTAAGCTTTTTATTGTACAGGGGATGTATAGACCTCGCTTCTTTATTTAAAAGGACAGGACCTTGGATCACTAAAACGGTAATATATTTACTGATATTTCATGCCCCGTAACCTCTCTCTTCATAACTAGTAGAACCTAAACTCAACGGAAGGGAACTCATGTTCACCAAATTTCAGACCATTAGGCCGTTCAAAAACTGGACATTTTGCTTAATATGTCTCCCCAAACTTCCTTGAAAGTTGATTAACACACACACACACACACACAAAAGTACCACTCTTAGGAGATTTTTAAACAACAAATGGAACATGATTGCCGAATTTCAAGTCGGCATGTCAAATAATTCGGGATATCTTGTGATAATATGATTGAATCATAATTTTCTCCACTCTCTTTCTCTAATCTTCTCTCTGTATATATATATATATATATATATATATGCCCGCTTAACCCGCGGTCACTCGCGCCTGTTTTTGCTACCGTCGTTACTCGCGGGGTTTAGAGAACACCGCAAACTTTTAACAAGTGTATTTAATTATGAAAATAAAATTAAGTCATTATGATACATATTTATGAAGTACAAGATTTTTTTGTATTATACAAATAAAATTAATAAATTTATTGCACACAAATGACGCTAACATTAATTTAAACTAAACATAGAAAATTTTTATTTTAAAACACATGATTTTATATTTTTTCATAAACCAGTAAAACATATATACCAGTAACAAATATACTTTATAATAAATGAGATAATGATAGTAGAAAGTATAGAAAAATAATATTTTAATCATTTTCCAAACTTTCAGAGCAGACTGTATACAAATGTTCAACTTCTCGCGGGAGTTCTCATCCCCCAGATAAATTTTTGAAGGTCATTACATTCCAATCGTTCGAGAAAGAGGGATTGCATCAGGCCTGAAGGTTCAATGACCTATAATGTGCAGCTACAGATAAAATCGTGGTTCTGTGCATTCTTTTTAGAATCCTGGGAGGATTTTCTTGTTGCTGGGGTCTACAGAACACCCCGCGCGAGTGATCGCGGGTTAAAGCTGTTTCGGTTTAACGTTCTTTTATTTGGATTGTGGGATTCCCCGAAATAGCACGCAGCTTTAGGCTTCTCGATATCCAAAGAAGTTAATCTGTGTTCTTCTTTCGGGCGGTATTAAACGAAAGTATTTTTTATCGTTTCAAACATTTGTTGACGTTATTGTTAGTATAAATTTATACAATATAACGATTGTACAGGGACAAATATTATGACTTTTAGTTTTTATTATGGGTGATAATAAAAAAACACGAAAATAAAACATAAAAAAAACATTTCACAAGAAATTAAAATGCAAGTGATTAGGAGATTAGATACTGGTGAACGTCAATATCAAATAGATTGCTGCATTCAATTTAGCGCTTCAACAGCAAGGATCATTCTTAAGAATAAAGAAAAATACTATCATCGCGCTAACTGCAAGTACGACAAGTTCTGCAACTGTAATTACCCGTTCTAGAAGAAAATAATACAATAGAGGAAATGGAAAAACGACTTTCTATATATGGATTGAAGACGAATTTAGACGCAAAATGCGCCATTAAACCTAATACTACCTTCTTGATAAAATGGCAGAAAATTGGAAATACAGAAGAGACTGAATGATCACAAGGAAATGTAAACATACTGACTTAGAATTTTATTTATTTTTATATGCATATTCTTTTATTATGTTTCTATTTTTGTAAGAAATAAATTTTTGTTTTATTGCTATAAAAAACATAATTAATAAATTTAATGGTAAAATACCTGACCAATTTTCTACTCATCTTCCCCTAACCCCATTATTTACATGATGAGATATCTTCGTTTAACGCTGTTTCATATTACGCTCTACTTTGATGGAACGTATACCCCGCATCAAGCGGGGTCTTACTGTACTATTAATCTGGTTTAGTTGCATTCAGGTGGCAGCCTTGTTGAACGGCAATCCTCTGTATATCAAATTTAGACACACACAAACATAAAAATGAACAGCACAAATCGCAAATAAGACATACGCGCGAACTGCTTTACGAATACAAGAGAAAGAGCGGGATTTTCCAGAGTCCTCGTTTTTTATATGAAGCTGCAAACAGAAGTTCCCAACTCATATGACTTCCGCGAACGCAGCCTATGCTTGGTGAAAATATATCGTTCGATAGATTCCGATGCAGTCTTACATTAAAAACTCAAAACAGACAAGATCATCCCGTTCTATGTGTAAGTAATAGTTAATTATTTACGTGAGAGTCTTGAAGGGTAAGTATAAGAGCCATTATAAATTAAAAAGTTATTTAGATGAAATTAAAGGTAGTTATTACACACACACACATGCATATATGTACAGTCGGACCTCTATATAACGAAGTCGCTAAATCCCGGAAAAAAGTGCTTTATATGGAAAATTCGTTATTTAGAGGTACATCTTTTAATATACTTTATAAACCACATAAAACAAATATTAAATGTATGAACACTATATATTAAAAAGGCAATTATTCATACCTTTTCTTTAAAATTAATATATCTTTATTTTATATATCTTATCCATCAAAAAAGAAAGAAAAAAAGAAATACTGCAAGGAAAACAAGAAAATAAATGTCGAAGAATTCACTGTATTTTCAATATTAAGAAAATAATTTTATACTAAAATTAATGAATTTTGAGGACATTTTATAATTCAAAGCATACAAAAAATATTAAACATACATTATTTTATAATTAGAACATGGGGACACAAGACAACTCCACTGAGGGTGAAAGGGGATATCGAAGATGTTTCTAGTGAACTGGGCAATGGGGTTAAGGGTTGCACTTTTTGGATGAACGTCCAGAACTCGATTGCTCTCGGTGAGTTAGGATCTAAAAAAACCAGTTCAAGATTATTACCACCATAAAATGTGTTAAGAGAGAATAATTTGAATTTTTTTGAGAAATACTTTAAAAATAGGGAGAGCAAAAATTTAATCCCCCCTTCCCCCAAAAAAGTTTGTTATATGGAAAGTGCATTTCGCTATAGAGAGGTTATTTTACGAAGAAAATCGTGAAATGTTGAAGGTTCCAGGAAAAATGTTCTTTATATAGAAAAATTCGCAAAACAGAGGTTCGACTGTATGTATATATATATATACATACAGTCAGTAGCGCACACAGGAATTTTTCAAGGAGGGGGGGAGGGTCCGTGGTTGAAAGTCCACCATTCTTGTATCATGCTATTTTTGATTTTGTACATTTTCAGGAACAAAACACAGTAAAAAACTAAATATTGAATAAATAATTAGCATTAATTAATAAAATTAATCATTAATAACAAAGATTTAATTAAATTTTACGTATTATATACTTAGAATTGTAACCAATCGGGAAAAAATCAAGAGCTTTGGGGGGAGGGTCCGGACCCCCAGGACCCTTCCCCTTGTGTGCGCCGCCGTATACAGTTGAACCTCCATATAAAGTACCTCTATATTACGAATTTCTCTATTTTGCGAACTTTTTCCCCGGAACCAAGAACATTTTACTATTTTCTTTGTAAAATACCCGCAAATATAGAAGTGCATTTTCTATTTAACGAACTTTTTATCTTGTAATTCGACTTTTTTTCTCCCAATTTTTAAAATATTTCTAGACATTTTTACTGGTTATAAAGTAATGTGCGTTTAAAATTAATCTTAGGGTTAAAATCAGAAAATATCATTAAAAGTTCATTAGTTTTAGTATAAAATCGTTTATTAAAGTTGAAAATACAGTGAATTCCTATGCAATGTTTTTTCTTTCTTTTTTCTTGTCTACCTTTCAGATTTATTTTTGATGTGTAAGATATAAATGAATAGATATTAACTTTCAAAGAAAGTGTGAATAATTACTTTTTTTTCAATAATATTTAGTTTTTAGGAACTTAAAATTTGTTTTTTGTGCTTTTTAAATTATATTAAAAGATAAATCTCTATTCAACGAATTTTCCATACAACAAACTTTTTTTCGAAATTAGCAACTTGGTTAAATAAAGGTCCGACTATATATATATATAACCTAATTTAATCCAAAAGTTAATGTAAACTGAAAAATATTTAAGAAGTCTTAAAAATCAGCTAGTAGTTCACATTTTACAATGCATCTACCAGGTCATACTTTTTTAAGTACAGTAACAATTAAAATAAAGTGAAGATTAAAACCGAATTTTATATTGAAGGAATTGAGAACACACGTTATTAAAATTGTTAAATTAGCTCCTAAATACATTTGTCATTTAAAAAATAAGCATACAAAACGAAACGTAATGTTTTAAAAAATATTTTTAAGGAATTATTTAATATAGAAAATCTAACAAGCAATTATAGCCACCGTAAAAAGGAAAATCATTAAATCTATTAATAAACATAAAAAGAAATTTGGAATGGAAATAAAATATATTTATTACGTCAAGAGAATATGGGATCCAAAATTAGCAAGTTATTATTTCTAAAAATGGTTACATTATGAGCAGAGAAATGTTTAAAATATCATAAAAAGGAAAAATGTTTTTTCTAAAATGTATTGCAATCCAGAATTAAGTTTTTGAAGAATTAAATCTAAAACTAAGTTACTAAAATAAGATTTTGAAATTTTTTTATGGGATTAAGATATTTATATGAAATATATAAACATATTATTATGAATTTTAAAAGAAGGAGGACGTATGTAATTTATATAGATCTTTAACTGTAAATTGATTCAAACGATATGGAAAAATACGAAACGCATAATAATAATACCAACTATACGTTAGCTGTAATAAGTATATTAATAATTTATGATTGGGCTATACCTATCAAATTAAAAACAAGGAAAGAGGTAACTAAATTTAGTATAGAATGTAGACAAAAATAATTACTGAAAATCATATACTGATAAAGGAGAACTGAATTTATAAATAAACATACTCAAATATTATTCTCAGTTGAATAATGTATTGGTTTACAGTAGAAAATCCTGAAATGATAACTATAGTAGATTATAACTATTTAATAGAACTTTAATTAGAAAATGTGGAAATATTTCAATCGATAAAATACCCGAAAATGGATAGATATATTAAACAAATTATTTTAAGAACATGCCAATTCATATCATCTTTTGCTTAAATTCGAGTGTTTACACATTGGTTTATTTATTTCTTGTATGAATCTCGACACTACTGATCGAATCGCAGACATTTTTTTGAACGTCACTTATGTTTCGAATAAACAGTAATATTTCTATCAAAAGGAGGGCTTGATTTTTTGGTATTTTTTTCTAAATATCCTTTTGTTATTGAAGCTGATTGCACCAAGAGATGGCAGCAGGAGCGATGTTCTTAAGAAAGTAGAAAGTGTTATTTGTTTTTTAAATTCATACAATGTTATGGTAATTTATGGTTTAATTTATGCCGCACTCTGAAGCAATTGACGTTATAATTTTGAGCCATGGTCGAGCAAGGAGGTCGCGCGTGCATGGAATTGAAACTTCAAATATCTTTCAGCAACTATTTGTTTTAATATGCATTAATATTTTTAAAATACTGTTAGTAACAATTTAATAAGGAATTGGGGCAAAAGAAATTTTAAACCAAGTTTATTTATTTTAGTACAGTATATAAGAACCATAACTAATCTTAGACTAAGATGTTCATGTTGATGATCCACAACAAGTAATATAAAAAAAAATTAAGTCAATTCCTACTTAGATCAACAAAGAAAAATTTTATTTTAGCTAGTTTTTATTAAATAGTTACAATTCATTTAAATATGTATGCTAATTAATTGTCACTTATTATCAGTAAAGTATCGCATTGTCATCCAAAACAATCGTGTATATAAAATTTCAGTTCAACTGAATGCTTTAAAATGTGAGGAAAAAAAATTTTTAAAAAGTTTTGCCCAAGCCTAAAATGAAACCAACGTGTTGAATGTAATTTTTAAAAATTAGTTTGTAAATTTAAATTTTTTTAAATTATAATTAAATTATCATTTTTTACCAAAATATAGTGTATAGAAAATTTCAGCTAAAAGGGGAGCGCTTTAAAAGGGAAAAAAGAACCCAAGTTTTTGAAAAAAAATCCCGGTGCTAAGTCACCAAAAGGATGCCAAGTGGCTGTATTTTAATTTTTTGAATGATTTTTTTTAATAAATTTTTGTAATTAAATTAAATTATTATTGCATTAAAATAATCCGTATATAAAATTTCAGCTCAATTGAGGTGCTTAAAATGATTTTATTAACGTTGAAAAACACCTAGTTAAAGAAATAAATATATAAAGAGTATGAGCTAATAGTACGAATTGAAAAAGACCTATACATCTACATTCTAAAATGATAAAAAAAAAATACTGTCGGGATTGCGAAAGTTTAAATCATGCAGAAAAAAATATATTAATATTTTGAGGATACCACACCTTCCCAACCCCATTGTACAAATTGGGGTGGGGCCTCCCACCTTTTACCCCTTCCATCAACCTCACGAGAGACTTGCGGCCAAACGGCTATTAAAAATCCCCCCTGCCGGCGGGGCATTATCCTTTTAAAAAATTTCATGTCTTCTCGGATTGGAACCCGCCCCAACGCACAGCAGTCAGGTCACTAACCCACTTAGGATGGGGACTAATTTATTTATGTTCATATACGTAAAGGGGGTTTTGAAATATAAAACTTATAATTGTAATGAGTCATATTGTAATATATATATCAGAGCTGAGAAGTTTTAACGAAAAACACCAGTTATTTCGATTGATCGTAACTCTGAATATAATGGAAACTTTTCAAAAATCCTAGTTCAGGTTTGTTTTAAAAAATGTTAGCTCATATTTAATCAAAATCTTATTTTAAAACCAATTTCCATAAAAAAGGTTTTTAAAAAGTTACTTTTTTTTTTCATTTTTTTACCAAAAAATTGCATTTAATAAAATTTTTTGTGATGATATTTTTTAAATTAAATTTTATTTCTATATTCTAATTTAGGTAGCAGTATAAATTTTAAAATATAATTAAAAAAAAAATACGGTTCTCTCTCTCTCTCTCTCTCTCCAAACGTTGTCGGATGCCTTAACATCTAAATTTAAATCATGCCCATTTCTCATAATGCTTTCCTTATTTTCCACTTCATTTAATTTATAAAGAAGAATTCACTAACTGTGGGTCCATAATATTACCAAATATTAAAGATTATCGTTTTTAAGAATCAAGAGACATTTAAACTGCTTCTAGTGAAAGAGTTTCAGTAACAATCACTTAAGTTAATACTGATTGCAAAACAAGCAAGCATCAGCATTTACTCTTTCTGATAATACTTTTATTGCTGTAAAAGCATTTTCGCAACTAAAAAGACAATGCATCTCTTTCAAAACATTGCACTGACAGATTGTTACGAATTCTACGGACTCAACTGTAGAGAAAATTCTGAAATATTTTGAAAATGTCAGGTAAGTAATTTGTCTCATAATTTATCTTGCATTAGTGTTATTTATAAAAGTTTGTCACGTATCGAAAATGTCGCTTTAGAAAAAGACTATTTCCTAGAGGTTTTGTAATTTATAGTTTTCAATTACGTACATTTATGTATTGGATTGGATCCATATTAAAGGGGCGAATATATTGGATAGAACCAGCGACCTGCCCTCCAATGTCTGAGAAATCAACCATTACAATAATGGAGGCTTGATAGCTTGGGAAAGTATCACTTTGGATGGCCGCACTCATTGTCGTGCCTTCGCAAGAGACACTGCGGATTCTGTGAGGTGTAGGGATGAGATCTTGGGGAAACTATGTATACCTTACCACGGGTACAGTTGGTCCTGATTTTATTTTAATGGGTGACAGCGCAAGGCACATAGTATTCTTTTAGTCGATACGTTTCTTGAAAGTGAGGATTTTTGCCAAATGGTTTGGCCAGTTAGATCTCAGATCTATCCGTATGGAACATGTCTGGGACGTTATGGGGAGGGCAACTGTAACTCACAAACTCCATCCGAGAACGATCCAAGACCTGGAAAAAGAGCAACCGAACAAATAGGATTAATTTCCACTCGTCATAAATTACCTTATTCCCGGTGTAAAATCATGGTGTGAGGTCTGTTTATCTGACAGAAAGGGCTATATGCCATATTAACCCTTTTTTATTGTTTTATACTGCAACTGCTGTTTCATACCTTTCGACTTTGATGTGCGTTACGCACTATCATGCGTGTGTGATGAATGGTTATTTTTTGCATTTTATGAGCTCTATATTCCGAACAAATTTTATTAAAATCGGTCCATTAGTTCTAATATTATTTGACAAAATCTAAAAATTCCCTTAATTTGAACATCAGTGTACATACGAGGTAGTTCCTGGACTAAGCCTATATATAACAAGGAAAATTTTTGCAGTAGAGCAACTACGAAAACATTCCTGTGTTATTGCATTCTTCTGCTTTTTTATAAAAAAAAGTTCGTTCCAAATCACGCGGTTGGTGGCTCTCCACGGCATCGTATTTTGTAGAGGCATGCATTTAGTCCGTCGGCGATGAAGAAATTTTATTTGTTGAGAAGAAAATGAATATTAAATTTTGTGTCCGTCTCACGGAATTTTTAATCATGTATGCGACAGCAATACGAACTTAAGGTATCCGACTACTTGCGACAATTTTTGAAAAAAAATGAGGATATGGGTATTTTTTTTTTTTGATTTTTAGGTTTATTTAGTATATTTTAAGCAAAAACGTAAAAGTGAAAAACAGAAAAAATTTATTATTATTAAAATGGGAAATAACTGGTAAAATGTACAAAAATTACATAAACGGGGCCCTCTGTACAAAACTTTTCGTTCAAATTTTTCAATTTATGTGTTACTTTGTTATTCATGTTTGAAATGACTTCAGGATAATAGATATTTTAATTTTACAAAAACTAGAGCCCTTTATCTTAGTGACTATATGAAATTGCTTTAAAAAAAACAGTGATTATATTCACATAAAGGACTGTAAATTTTGAAATAATACAGTGATTAATAAATCTGAAGAACAAAATACTTCTATACTGTTATACAAAACATTTACAAAAAGTTTCATTAAATTATTTTCAAAACTTTTTGAGCAATAGCTGTCCGCGTTTGAGTTTTTCGAAATAAACACATTTCGAGTAAAACGCATTTTAAAGTTTGACATCTTGTGTGTAAAGTTATGGTATCTTCTTTAGTTAAAACACTTGTAGTTTTTGTTCTAGTGAATGGAAAACAAAACGCTTGGTATTTTTATTAAGCAAATAAGATGGTCTATAAAATAAAATCATAAAATAAATTTGTCAATTTTGAAAAAAATGATTTTAGGGTATTTGGATACCTTGCTTTTGAATGACATTGACGTTTCATAGATGGCCGGGATAGTGTTTAAGACGACAAGTTCTCTGGACATACGTTAGACTTCCAACAAAAGTTTCTACAATAGTACGGATGGACGGGATTAAGAAAAAAAAAGCAGAATGAACTGGGATATCCTCAATGGCATGTCAAAGGATTGCTGACTAAAAATCTTAACATTCATAGGGTGTGTCAATACATCGTTCCCCATATATTAAACAAAGACCAATCTGCAGATGAAGTTAAAAGTGCACCGCAGACTGAATTAAAGTACATGTCTGAAAATAGATTCCAGAAATGTTTTGATGACCTTTACAAACCATCCGAAAAGTGCGTTGGTGGTGAAGGGTCTTAATTCGAGGGAGGATGGGTTTCAGCAGTTTAGTTGGAAATATTTTTTAAGTTATAGTCCAGGAACTTTTGAATCCTACTTTGTATATATATATATATACACTATACTGACCATTAAAATTGCTACACCAGGAAGAAATGCAGATAAAAAAATGATATTAATTATACAAATATATTATACTGGAAATAAGGTTATTGAGTTTTTGAGAAATTAGGGTGCAGAAATCCTGAGGAATCAGTACCCAGAACAATCACCTCTGGCAGTGATAACAACACTTATACGTCTGGGCATTGAATCAAACAAAGATTGGTTGATTTATTTGATTGATTGAATATTAACGTCGTACAGTTCAGCAACACGAGGGCTTTCAAACAAAGATTGGATGGCAGGCACACGTACAAATGCCCATGCGGCTTCAACACGATGGTAAAGTTCATCAACCGTAGTGACTGGCGTATGGTGACGAGACAGTTGCTCGGCAACCATGAACCAGACATATTCTATTGGCGAAAGATCTCGTGAATGTGCAGAGCCAGGGGAACAGCTGAACATTTTCCGTATCAAGAAAGGTCTGTACAATACCGGCAACATGCGGTCGTGCATTATCCTCCTGAAACGTAGGGTTTTGCAGGGTTCGAAAAAAAAGGGTATAGCCACAGGTCGCAACACACCAGAAATGTAACGTTCACTATTTAAAATACCATCAATGCGATCAAAGGGTGACCGAGATGTGTATCCAATAGCACCCCATACCACCACGTGAGATGATGGGCCAGTATGACGATGACGGATGGTCGCTGCCAATGTGCGTTTACCATGTTGCCTCCAAAAACGGATGTGACTATCTTGATGCTGTAAAGAGAACATGGACTCCTCTGAAAAAATGACGTCTGGTCATTCGTGCGTCCATGTTCGTTGTTGATCACACCATTGAAGACTCTCCTGTCGGTGATGTAGCGTCATAGGTAGCAGCCATGGTTTGGGAGCTGAGAGTCCATGCTGCGACAAACGTCGTTGAATTGTTTGTGCAGACAATTGTCTTGAAAAAAACCCAAATTCTTGACTTAGGGCTCGTGACGGGGCGCACGATCACTTAAGTAGAACAAATGATTTAATTACGCTATCTAAATTTTTATTTTCTTTGCCTGAATAATGGGTTTAGAGAAGTCCCCCCAAAGTTTTATATAAGAACTAGATCCCAATTCACATTCTACTTTGATTAGTACTGAAATTTCTCTGCATTCAAAACAATAAATTGTGATCAGTCCGGATGTTAAATTGTTTACCATTTAAGTAGTTTTGTAATGTCTTAAGAGTGTATATGACTCTGTGGAATTTTCTTCCTGTAGTTCTGTATCCTTTTTTTTTACGTTCAGTGAATTTTGTATTCAAGTAATGTATAGGATGTTTTTCACCTTTGTAATTAATTCGTTGGAATCGCAAGGCACGGCAATAAATTGAAAAGCTGTACTTGAGAATTGGACGAATGAGTGCCAAATAAGTATCGCCAAGCTTAATCGCATCAGCTTCCAATCAACTAGCACGCATTTAACAACGTTGAGTCCCTTCCTACTAACTATATACTCTTGGCAAGATATTCGATGCATATGTGACTCGAGAATTCAGTGTCTAAAATAAGTCTTAAATACTTATATTGTTTCCTTCTTTGATTTCCTGATAATCTGGTATCATTTAAGATCTGATATTGATACATGTGCCTTTTTGTAGTAAAAAGATAATGATTTACAGAGGTTAAAACGAAGTCTTAGCTTTTCTTTAAAACTCGACAAAGCCACCAGTTATTGAGTTTCAACTCCAATTGAGATGCATTCCAAATCAGAGCTCTCTGTATATCACACAATGTGGTCTAAAATCATTCAGACAGTTAAAGAAGGCACTTTATCTACACCAACAAATACAGAGAGATGTTTAAGGCTATACCTCAACCATGTAGAGAGTGTTGTTTTGACCTGGCTCTTGTATATCCTAGAAAATATTAACTTTTTGCTTGATGTATCTTTCTGTAGGAAATTGGAAACCCCTTTGATAAGCTATCTCTCGTTAAGTACGATAATTTTAAAATCAATTTGCGCTTTCAAACTTTTGTCTGCTTCCCTCTGTTCAGTCTATATAATAAAGTAACTGCGTAATGTCGAGTATATTTTAAATTAAATTTTGAGCGTTCCTAATGTTTCAGACTAAAATACAGGACTTGGTCTATGACGCTTAATAGTACGAGTACCCTATTGCTCATAGGGCGTTCGATTACTGTGCACAAAGTATTGGATTCTAAATCAGTACCATTCTCCCCCTCCCATTAGTTTACATGTTGTACAAGTTAGACCTGTAGGTGCAATGCGTCCAAGAAAGCAAAGCTTATCCATTTTTTTTTCTTACTGGAATTACCGCGGTGATATACATTTATGAAGGTATCCAACCCTTTTTCCCCTAAGATTGATAATGTCAGCCAGCCTTTGTTTACTTGAACCACGCTTTTCCAAGAATTTAACTGTGAAGACCTAGTGATTTATTCAGATCGAAGAAGGCAAAGCAAGAATTAATTCCCTCCTAATTCCGATTTACGAGGTGAAAACTACGGCAAAATGCCATGGATGACATTCTATCTCTTTTAAAAATTGTTTCATTATCAGGTGAAAGCCAAGCCTACTTGTAAATTTATAATGGACAGCAAGGCCGTTACCTGCCGATTTGAGCAGGCTTTTCCAGATGGCATCTGCATATCAGAGTTGCCTATTTCATACCGATTCACCAACTAAATACTATTGACTACATTCCAAACGTTTGAGTGGGAAAATTTATCGTCAGTTTTATTGCACATTTCTTTTCAGACGACTAGTTTTGATTTCTCGTTGATTTTGTTAATCTCAGTTATTTCATTCTAAGTGACTCGATAAAGCGTATCTTTCTCTTAAATAGGAAAAGCATCATGGCAAAAATATACAAGGACTACAATGACCAAACTTTTATAAGGAATATAGTCTAAACTGGCCAAGGACAATTTCTTTTAAAAACTGACCAGTTGTTATTTAAAACCTCACACTTGGGTTTTAAAGTGAATCGAGCGTGGAGAAAAATGGTCCAAATCAATCCCAATTAGGTTTTTAAAGCTACAAAATTTCCTCCGATAACGACCCTCTGTCATTTCGTAAATTCTATGAAGGCAGGCAAATGATTGTTTCTAACGTGATCAAACAGACCAGGTGTATTGAAGAAACATATCTGCATTAGCAATGATCAAAGAAAATTCGATCTCACGCTTACGAGCATTAGTTAATGTAATTCTCTTCATCCATTAACACCTATACTACTTTTGGACGTGATGAATTAAAGTACTATTAGATGCTTTCCTTATACTTCTAGCTGCATCCATTCTAGTGTGTGTTTGTTTGTTTTAAACTAAAGTGTCTATACTCTTTAGATAAAATGAGAATTCATGTTAAAAAAAATACTTTATTTTACAAATAACAAGACATTAAAAACAAGCATACACTTTAGAATTAAAATCGGCAACATTACAGTTCCTTGTTTAAAATCCCGGAGCAAAGTAGTCACTTTTTAGAGATAGCTTCATAGACAAGCCATATAGCTACGCCAACTAGACCAAGACCGAGGGCCCCGAGTCCCATTACTAGATACTTTTTCTGGAAGGGGAGCGGGGGAGTACGAGGTGGGGTTGGAGACTCTAGTTCAAATTCTTGCATCCCGGTACGAGTACCTACAACAGCGGAAAATGTGTCACTCTTCGGGCTCTCCGGTAAAACAGCGATCTCTGGGGAAACAGACGAGCATGGCCCGCTTGTGGATGGTTTCGAAGTTCCAGAAGCTTCTGCGTCTGCAGGATTACCAATAAACTCAGTTTCTGCGTAAGACATCTGAAAGAGTGACAATAGCAATAAATCTCGTTTTTAAAAGTTGGAGTCAGCAACTTTATTCTACTGAAATCCCTCAAATTAGTTTTCTGTAAGCAAGTTAAGCATTTGTGCCCGATATGGATTCTCTTCACGAATTCCCGCTCTTAAGTACCTAAAAAACGCCCTCAGAAAAGGCCAAACCATCGGATGTTCGTTTAGATTTAATCATTCAATTTTTTCCCGTTGTTTACATCTACCCGACTAAAAGGTTTCGTCTGTTACGCAACATCTACTTTTGATGCAATGTCAAATGACGGCATCGAAACCAGAAATTTCATTCTACTCATCAGTATGCACTGCGTACCGATGTAAATCTCCCCAAGCACACCAATAAAGAGCAAAGCTTCAATAGAACGTTCGCTTAACATGCCGCTTGGTTGCAATATAGTCCTTCACTAGAATGCAATTTAGATTTAAGGTACAATTTTTTGCATTAATATCCGATGCAGACTCGAGATATAGTTGAAAGAAATTAATGTTTGGAATGTTGAATTGAAAAGGGACGAAGAACTATGCAAAATTTCTTTAACCCCTTCAGGATCAACGGAAGGAGAAAGCGCTTCAACATGCCCATACGCTTGGAGAGGATACGCACAAAGGGACCGGGTGAACTTCCTGCAAGCTTAATTTCATTTAAAAACTCATAAAGTTTTAAATGTAATCAAATATGCTAAAACTTACAGTTTACCATCATTAATAATATCCGAGTATTGAGTACAAAAATATACTATATTTAAAAAAAAAAATTGCGAATCGTGATTAAAATGTCTTAATTTTAATAAAAAAAGATTACTTATGCTTTAAAAAAATGACAAATATCCCATACGGATATAGAAAATTTTAGAAAACTAAACCAACTTATTAAAAATTTAAAGAGAAATTCATAGAGCAATGGATCACGAGCCTTTAAGTGTCCGACTCTCTTGAAAAATCTAAACACGTTTCTTCACGTCACAGGGATATGGATCTTTAAAAGATCATCCCCTATTTGAAATTGTATTTTGCGCTAACAAGTGGGAATCCTGAATGGGAAAACAAAGTTCATCGAGAAATCTAAACATGGGCAGTTTATATTCATAAATATCTCTGATCTAATAAAAAAAACCACGGAGCCCAAAGCACATATCGAAGTCAAGTTTTCTGAAACATTATTCGAAAAATAAAGCTTTTTAACTGCCACATGTAGTACTAGTAAAAACTAATATAAAAGCGTTCCTAATTGCGATCACACCCGTGTGGTCATGGGCCTACGTGCAGGGAAAGCTCAATCACATACACGATACCGTGGAGGGAGAAATGCGTGATCACGGTCCTGAACGGGTTAAAAATCCGATTTCAGCTCGTCGAGTCTTCAGAGACTATTATCCTCTTTAAAAGAAGATATTTCATTTGGGATCGATAACGGATTATTCGTATCGTTAACCGTTCTTAAAACAAAAGAGCATTCGGAATATTTCTAATAGTAATTGGTTTATTCTACGACATCTGAAAAGGATCATTACATTAAAAACGATAAAGAAGGCAAATATCCTAAATGTGTTCCGTTACCCTCAAGAAATAATCCCTTCTTACCAAATTTTCGCTTTTAAAGGACTTGGTACTGTTAAGTTTACAAAAAAAAAAACTAGCTACCCCCTTAAAAGAAAATTACATTAAAGAAACGTTAATCAAAACACGAATACCTTCTATTCTTTGCAGCGAGGGTGAGTGAATGTTGGAATTCTTAATCCTGACCAAACCGAAAAGTAAATAGCAGCGTTTTTAGAGAAGTATATATACTTAAATGTACCAATCACCTGACCTGACATTTTCATTGTGTTTACAGTTAATTTGATAAAAACTAAAATTATATGCTAAAAAAGGATAAAAAAATGCCCACGCTGTAGTATTTATACATTCTGAGCAAGAGGCATGCAAAGGGCTTAGTTTAAACTAATATCGATTGATAACAGAGTAACACTTTAACGGCATAATGGGCCATTAATTACGACCGTTTTCATTTTGAGCTAGTTCTGTGATGACAACCTAATCAGTTTTTTTAGTTTCACACAGATTAAAGTTTTAAACATATTTGAGGGTGAGTAAGTGCTTATTTATCTATTTTTAAGGAGTTACATGAGGTTTTCTGCTGATGGACCTCTTAATATTGAAGCTTTATCAAGTGACGAGAACGACACCTGATTCGGCACACATCTTCAAATTACCACTCTTGCCCCCAGACATAATTAGACCTCCTATACAGCGGGGTTTTATTTGCCCTAGGGCTCAGATTAAAGACGTGCCGACCATGAGTTATTGACCACGACCACTAAGCTACCGTGATCATACCTGTAGTTAGTCAAAAAGTGAATAATAAAGTTTTTAGTTCTAGGAATCACACAGGCTTGGTAAAGACGTCAGTCAGCATTGTTTTCAGACCAGTCTGTGGTTCCAGGCTTCTTTCCATTAATTATACGTACTAAAGCAGCGATACTCAACCTGTGGCCCACCAAATACTTTTGACTGACCTGTTCATGACCCATTGCTCTGAGAAATTCTTTTATATAAGGCAGTGCTTCTCAAAGTTGCAATACTCGCGGCCTAATTTTCAATCATAATTTTCATCGCCCCCTCATACAATAGTAATGTACTGAATTCAATAATATACTATAGTTCGACGCTAAAACTACGATACGACTTTAACTTCTTAAGTATCCATAGTGTATATAAGCATCTCACTAAGCCAAAGCCTTTATTTCTCCAGACGTATATATACGTCTTCCCGAAGCACGATCTTTTCTGTGCACTGCTATCTGTAAAATTATTCCAAGACTTAGGAATGCAATAAAAAGACCATGACAACGTTTGCAAATGATTTACTTATTCCAGATTATTTTTTCTCCTTTATTCCTCCCCCCTTCCCCACTGCATCATACGCGTGCCTGCATGGGAAACGGTTGGCAATTGGAATCGAATCACGAAACTTAAAACGGCCTTACAAAAATTATCAAGATATAAATTATAAACTGTACAAAAATTATCAAGATGAGTTCTAATTTTTGTTATAAATTATATATATGACAAACCCATAGAGTCACTGGTAATTAATAAGCTTGTTTTTAACTTAGAATTGTTACATTAATTATAAAATACATTGTGTAGCACTGATATATTTATATGTACATCAGTGTAACATCAGTGTAATTGTGTATTTTTTCTTATGTCAGAATGTATTTTATTTGTTTACTTTCAGCAAATTAATAATTTTTTAAAATAATCTTTTGCTCTTGACTTTTCAATATACTAGCACCCCCCTTGTAGAGCTATCACGCCCCCCAAGGGGGGCGTGCCCCACAATTTGAGAAACACTGATATAAGACGATGTATCAAAAATATGTTTACAAATTCTTTGACACAAAAGAAATCAAATTTATCAATTTTGCTTTTTTGCTGTCGATGTCGTAGGCTTGCGAATTGATATTCTTTATATATTTGTAACGGTTACGGTTAGTGAGAACAGACAGCGTAGAGTAGCGACAATTTTATGGGTGGGACTAATTTTGTGAACAATCTTTAATACCTTGCAAGCGAAAAATATTCGAATGATTTTTAGGTTGACTGTTTTGTAGTAGAATACAAACATGGACCAGTACTTGTTTCATTTGTCACGAAAGTGCTGTATTTAAAAAAAATACCAATAAACAGGAATTATTTAATGATATGTTTCCTCTTTCAAGAGGTGACAAATAGGCTGTATTGAATATTCTTTGTAACAGCAACAAAGCGTTTCGTCGGTGGTAATGTCACAGTAGTAACAAAGACATCCTCAGAAGTTTGTTATATTATTAGTAATCATATTGAACCGTTTACTGATGCAAAAATTGTGGGGGAGTGTTTCTTAAATTTTTGTAATTAAGTGTTAGTGACAAAATTAATAAAAAAACATTAAAAAATAATAATTAAAAAAAATCAAAACAGGAATTATAATACTTTGATCAATTTTCCATATTCTAAATTTCCAATGTTATCTACCTCCCTTAAACCTCACGTTGCGGCCCGCGTAAAATGGCTGACATACGTATGCGGTGGAACTGAAAAAAGGTTGAGTACCTCTGTACTAAAGCGTGAAAAAGTATTTTACTTCAATTGGTTCTGGTGTGGCATAGATGTTGTGGAAAAAGTTTTACGAGCTCAGGTGTCGGTCTGATCCATATTGAAATTTAAAGAATGGAGATACGATTTGTTTTGTTATGAACGTTGCTCCTTAAGGCCAGAGTAGAGTTATTGCATCGAACCTCGTAATGATGATCTCGTTTAACTAACGAGTATGACACAAATGGCCCCTTTCTTCAATCTTTCGCACCCCACTAAAATGAGAAATTGATGTTTCTATAGCTTTGAAGGGCACCAGCCTCTCTACATCTCAGATCTTCGGTGGTACTGAAATTCGACACAACACAGGCTCGTGATCATCACTACTCTACTAATTCTACCCATTGGATTTGGGACCTGAAAAGATCGCTTCATGCCTTAGTGGACGAATTGAGGCTCGAGAGTATAAGAAATACAGAAATCGGCGAAGCAAGAGGTCGCGCGTTGCATGGTTTGTAGATTAGGTATTCATGTTTTGTATTCGAAGACCACCGCACAGCATGATGTAAAGTGTCAAAAAGCACATTCTTCATATAATGTTGTTTCGAAATTAGAGGTGGAGGGTAGAGTGTAACTTGTGTAAGGAATCAAGGAGATTAATCTTACATTGTCTAAGTACAAGTTTGTAATCCTGGTTTACTACTCCACAAATATTACATTTAAAAATCCATTCGTTTTTAATTAAGCTTCAAATCACTCAAACCATTTAACTACAGTTCAGTTCAGTACAGTGATAACACAGTAAATCTGGAGACTTGGCCAGCGCCTTGTGCTCCGATAGAATTAGCATTATTTAACTACAAATTACGCTCGAAATTCTAACATTTCAACTTGCAGTTATACTGTTATGTGAAGTTAGTTGCGTATGAATAAATAACCAGAGGATTTGCAACTGTTTAAATGGCTAATATTGTCAAGTTTATCTGTCAAAGAGGGGCATGGTCGCCAGCTGATAATTTTTTTAAAGTCTTTTTAATATGCTTCAAATCCATAAATTGGCAAAAAATTTATATCACTCGAAAGGTCATGAATTGGAGATTTTATTAGTATCAAAATGGATAGTCTGAAGAATTTCAGACTACTGACTGCTCTTAAAATATTTCGATCACACAAATCGGTATAAGCTGACTTTATCGTGTTTACAATATTTTGTGACGCGGTCCCAAGGATTTATCCCGTCAATTCACACTCGTATCTGTTCCAAACATAACTTTCCCTAAATTGCCATACTGCTTACTGAAACTTCTGTTCTCTTAAAAGCTATCTTATTTGCATTTCATAATCGCATTTCGCTTCTTGGATTTTGGTTGGAAAAGAGTTACCATTAATCTCAAGTTTCAAAGAACCCAGAGGTTATGTTAAAGAAAAGACGCGTGAGTCCGTCACAGGTTGTATAGAGAAGATGATGTTCGCGTTAAATTTCTTGATATTTAAAGTCTTTATATTGGAATAGTATTTAATTTTCGAGAATGGAGTGCTAGCTCAGGTGTTGTCCTTATCACTTGACTCGTGGGTCATAAACAAGGTCACAACATTTCGATGATTGAATCGCTGTTTCTTCTCAATTTGACATTGATAAAATCAATAAAGCACTCTACGTAAATAATTTAACTCATTGTGTTCAAAATATTCTAACTTTAGGAAAAGTACAGGGTGATTACAAATGAGAGACCCTCATTTAAAAATCATAGTATCGAAACTACTGCACATATTATAGTAAGTGATACATGAATGTAAAGAGAGATATTCCAATTTTTGTCCTGTTACTAATTTTTGATGTGTGACCCTCTTCTTTCCATACATTTTGTAGCACCACTCTTCAAAATTTTTCGGCTCTCTTCTGTTCTGTTTTGGCCATTTCCAATGATGCAGGAGTAGACCAAAATTTACTAGCAAAAGCATTTCGGCAGGCTCTCCCAGCCCTAAAAAACCTAAATGATGGTAACGAGAAAGCCTGCGTAATTTTGAAGCGTATGTAGAATAGTAAAGGGCGCAATTACGCCCCATGTCACAAGCTTAACATTCAATTCCAACGTGCAATCTTTGTCGATTTGCTTCTGGAATGCGAACGGACTTCGATCCAAAATTTGTGAAGTCCGCGACTTTGTATCAGAACAGAACCCTGATCTGTTGTTAGTTAAAGAAACGAAACTACAACCCGGTCTAGATCCACTTATTGCGAATTATCGTCTTCATAAAGACGACAGAAATAATTTTCCACGTACTCGATCAGATGGAGGTACTGGTATTTACTGCAAAAATAATTATGATCATAACAAAGTTTCATTACCGACTTTGCAGTATATGGATGCAACCGCAATCGAAATTAAATATAATAATTTTCCCCCTATCCGAATTGTTTCAGCGTACGCTCGAAACACCCCAGAAAATAATAGAAAATTTCCTGACAAAGATTTTCTCAAAATTCTTAATTCTGGCCAAAATATTATCATTGCTGGAGACTTAAATGTCGCGCATCGTGGGTGGAGTAATGCTAGATCAAATGCATTTGGCTATGCTCTTCCAAAATTTTTATAATAAACCGAATGTGAGGATTGTAGCACCGCACACTCCTAGACATATCAACGGCGCTCTAGACCGGGGGCAAGAGATTCTATTATTGATCTAGCAGTTCTTAAAATATCCCTTCAATCATGATATTAGAGTTATAGATGATCTTGAATCGGCATCTACCGTTTTCTTACTCTATATACTGGCTCTGCTCTGATAAAAATTTCCCGGATCAACTCCCCACCAATTGGGAGAACTTCAAATTTCTTTTAAATAACAAACTACTCCCCATCCCTCCTTCCTCAAGCAATAAAAGAACTCGAAATTGCAATTAGAGTTGAGAAAATATCTCTGAAGCTCTTATAGAAGCTTAAACCAAAATTTAAACAACCCCATTAAAACCCTCCGAAATTAAAAAATAAAATTCCACAGAAATCGTGTTCAAAAATTTTTGGCAACGTACAAGAAAACCTGAGTGAATCTAAATTTCCCGAACACTCAAGTCGTGAAGGTTGAGACATAGCCATCCTGCGATAGCTATGTCTTGCGGTGTCTGCGTAAGCTAGAGGTGTGGGATTATCTAAAAGATGAGACATTTTGGATTCTTAACACAACTTTTATTAAGAATAACTTCAATTACTTAATTCTAAATAACAACTTTCTTAAGGAGAATAAGCCACCAATTAAACTGAATATTAAGTCAGATCGCACAACTAGATCACTTATCTTAATTATATTTATTTAACTGTCAATCTAACTTCCTATACAAAATATTACCTTTTATAGAGTCAGCCCTTCCTAGGTTGAAGATATTACTATTATGTTATTTGTAGGAGAGAATACTCAGGCTTTCTTAATCCTTCTTATTATTAATCTTATTAATGACGATGAACGTATCCTTCTTCCAGAGCTGTAGGACGTCTAACATTTATTCCGAACAATTCCGTACTAAGTTATCTCTAGGCTTGCCGTCCCTATCTCCCCAAACCTTCTACCTTTTAAAGTATATCCCTTTTTGCATATTCGTTCTGTTTCTCTTCTTGGTATTGGGTTGGAAAAGTTTTGCCATTAATCGTGGCCGTCAAATGAACTTAGGAGTTATGTTAGAAGAAGAACGCGAGAGACGTCACAAGGTTACGAAAGACATTAGACACTTTTCCCAATCTCGTTGGGAATCTCACATTGCGGCACTTACGCCGGAGACAGGCACTCTTTGGAGGAAAGCCTCCCTATTCAAAAAACCGCCTCAAAACATTCCCCGCCCTAAAGGGCACTTGCAGTGTGGGCAAATCACCCTCTGGAAAGGCGGAAGTGATTGCCGACAGCCTTCAAAAGCAGTTCGAACCACACTGAAGCTGAAAACGAAAGTTTTACAGCTCATACACAAAAGGAAAATTAAAAGATTCCTGGACGCTCCTACCTGTCTAGACCTGGAAAACAACGCCAGGGAAAAAGGGAATATATTAAAAACTTTAAAATCAATAAATCTCCTGGATTGGTTAATTACAAACCCATCCTTAAAATCTCCCCTCAAAATTCGTTCTTTTATTACGAAAAGCTTTGAATCTATTAATGGAACTGTCATTTCCTAAGAATTGAAACTGCCCTGGTGTCCCATTCAAAACCAATTCTGATGATACTCAACCGCAAAATTACCGTCCAATCTCGCTACCAGTAGCTTGAGCAAAGTGTACGAATTTGTTCTTTGAATCCGCCTAAATCAGCACTGCATAGCCAGGAATATTATTATTCCCGAACAGCATGGCTTTGTTACACAGTGTCCACAGTAATCAGTTACTAGGCGAGCTGATTCATCACGGCTTTCATAAAAACCAGGCCACGGGTATGCTTTTGTGGACATAGCCAAAGCCTTTGACAAAATTTGGCATGAAAAGGCGATATCAAGATGATGCGACGGGTTTTCGGAACAACGTCAAATTATAAACTCCTACCTAAATTCTCGTGAATTTGGGTAAGATTGAACAGTCCCTCCACCCGCGTCCAATTTCGTGGGTCCAAAGGATCTTTATTAGGGCCCAAGCTCTTTTATCTATACATCAACGAATTCCTAAGGCTGCGAAGTCCACTTTTGCGTGTACGCGGACGACACTGCCATTTTTACCCAAAACATTTATAACCGCAATATATTTAGCGGCTTCAAAATGTCATTCGACTCGAAACCGGCTTAACGACTGAAAAAAAAAGGTTTGCATCTAAAGCGTCCTCCTCTTTACGAGCGGTGATCGAAATTTGCGACATAGCCATCCTGTGATGACTATGTCTTTCGATCCGCGTAAGAGGTGTGGGATTATCAAAATGATGAGACATTGGTTCTTAATACAACTTTTATAGAATAACATATACAATTCTATTTACAACTTTCTTAAGTGAGAGTTAACACCCAATTAAACCTTGTATTCAAGTCAGATCACGCAACAGATCATTTATCTTATATAATAAATAAACCGATTCATCTAACTTCCCATACAAAATATTACCTTTGCAGATCTCCTTCCTTCGGATTGAGTGATATCTATAATGTAACTGAATATGCGAGGTTTCCAACTTTTATAATGAACATCTTTCTTCCAAACTATGGACATCACCGTCGATGTTCCACACTAAGTTATGTCGCCGCGCTTTATCATCAAAGCTTATCCTTTTAAAGTATATCTCATTTAATATTATATTCGTTTGTCTTCTTGGTATTGGGTTGGAAAGGTTTTGCCATTAAACGTGGCCGTCAAAGAACATAGGAGTTATGTTAGCAGAAGGACGCGAGAAAGTCACAACCTCCCGCATGTCAAAATTTTAATCAGCCTGCCCCTGGGTTACTGAATATAAGTACCTAGGTTTAATACTTGACACTAAATTAAACTTTGCTAAACACATCCGTTCCGCCTACCCAAAAAGGGGGCTGGAATGAGAAACATTCTAAATCGCTTGATTTCTCCCAAGAGCAAGCTCGCATTAGGGAAAAAGGTTCTATTATACAAAGCCATTCTTCGCCCCATCTGTTGTACGCTTCTCCCATCTGGGCAGGGGCGGCAGTTACTCACCTGAAAAGATTGCACACTTTTCAAAACATTCAACTGCGTAGAGCAGCAAACGCACCTTGGTTTGTCAGGAACGAAGTCTTGCATAAAAAATCTTAATGTTCCACCGCTTCTTGATTTCATCAAAAACAATCAGAAAAATTTCTTCAACCGGTTACCACAGATTTCAAATGAATCTATCAGGGAAATCCCGGCTTACGACAATTCTATTCCTAAACTCTTCTAAAAAGACCTAGAGCAGTTCTTTAAACACTCGTATCAACACTTCCCAGCTCTGAAAAAGGGTGAGAATATCTTGATACGAATTAAAAGATATGAGCTTTATTGTTACACTAGTTGTCTTCTTTTGCAAGACTTCACTCACTCTAATTATTCCTCCCCGCGCCATGGAAGTTTTTGATCGCGTTTTGTATGGCAACATCACCCCTCATGATCTTATTTCAAACTCCTCTACCTTTTTTTTACTTTTCTTCCAAGTGGTTATTTAAAACTTCCTTTCAATAACCGCACGCAGTTATCTTAGAGGTAACGTGTAACGGACTTAAAAATATTATTCTCTTTAATCCTTGTTATTAAAAAATATATCCCTTCTCTCCTCGTTCCATCAAGATGCGGCAGACGGTTTTAAAGACGGGCTTTGCTGTCATGGAGATGTGATCATTTTTCTTCGTTTTCCTATGAAAGCGAAACAGAAATTAAATCAACTGGGAGAGTGGTTTCCATCCACCCTCCACCAGCGTTATTGCGCTGCATTTAATGTGGACCCGCTTTTTTTTTTATATGTAACTTCAACAAATTGTTCTCTGTTCAATTTATTATGATGAGTGGATAATAGAGCTATCTCTGTTCCACGTAAATGTATAACCGTTACCGTTACCGCACCACTCTATTAGTTATTCGCAAGGCTGCACAAATGCTTATTTGTCGTTCTTTGTTATTTGTTGAAATAATTGCAAATAATAAGACTTGAAATTAATTTTTTTTTTCAAAAAATTTTCCATACCCTTTTCTGAAGCATTCTATGTTTACAGACAATAAATCCCGTAGACTTTAGGGCAGTGTTTCTCAAACTGTGGGGCGCGCCCCCCTGGGGGGGCGCGATAACACTTCAAGGGGGGCGCGATCATATCGAAAATAAAAGGTTAAAAAAAAATTACTGGAATGAAAAAAAAAAACAAACAAAATACTTTGATATTATAAAAAAATACAGATTTACATTGATATGATTTATATATATCATCTGGTGAAAAAAGGTCATCAAAAATAAAAGATTCTACTTTGAACGCTCATTAGCTATCTTTGATCCTATAACTAAATAAAAAAATATTTTGTTTGCTTTGCTGTAATCCTACGATGAGAGATTTTTTATTACCTTTTTTTTTAACTTAAAATATTACTTTTTGCTGGCTTTCAAACTTACTGTTATGGTTACCTGCATCCCTTTCTTTTAGGAAGTTGTAAATTATATAATTCTGTTGCGCTTTTTTCACAATGGGAAAGAGTTTTTTGATACATGGATAAGCATATTGAGCACTTTGAAGGATTAATTGGCCAATATTTATTTTTTATGAGTATACTGAAACATATAATACAAAAATCGTTAATTCTGGGAAAACTGTTTATTTATTACCAATGACCTTGACAGAGAATTCTCTAATATGACAGTCTTAATGGGAGCTAAAATGTATTGATAACATATCTCCTTTTTTGGCAGTGGCAAACGTTTTTTTAGAATCTTAAGGTACTTGTTTAGACCGAGT
Source organism: Trichonephila inaurata madagascariensis (assembly GCA_019973955.1). Lineage (NCBI taxonomy): Eukaryota > Metazoa > Arthropoda > Arachnida > Araneae > Nephilidae > Trichonephila > Trichonephila inaurata. The sequence goes on along the minus strand of BMAV01019730.1, from coordinate 4,544 downwards.
TCCCGGCACGACCACTATTTTTCAAAAATATTTTCTTGAACATGCTGCATTTTCCCCTATGAATAACTTAGTGGTTTTAATTGTGATGTTGTATGGTTGATTATGGTTTATAAATGTAAATGAGCAGAATCTAAAAAAGGAATTGGGCATCTGTGATCTCTCTGAAAGGAAATTGAAGCTGATCAAACAAGGGAAACACTTGCTGAAATAATGCATATTAATCATGTTAGCGAAAGTAAATTTGAGAAAAGCAATAAACATGAAACGAAAGAAAAAATTTTCAATAGCTACATTAAGAACTTTATCAAGAAAATATGAAGCCATAACTGTACCGCAAAATGCACTTCACCCTGTCAAAAAGACACAAGCAAGGAAAAGTTCAACAGGATATTTGTCGATAGTCAAAGGATATTAAAATTACAAAAACGTGAACAAAATGTGACAGTTTTGCTTGCAAATAGCTTTTCTGTAATGTTAGCAAAAATTGTCTGTGATTTATGTCCTTATTAAGGTCACGCACATTTGGAACAATTTAGTTCAGTTTTATTGGATATTTTCTCAAATTATGAAAGACAAATAGAAAAATCCTTGAAATAGGTAAGTATATTTTCTCTTAGTTAAATTATTCACTGAAATTGTGATTTTTATCTTGTATATTGAAAATAATTATAAAAAAAAAATAATTGGGGTGCATCACTCCCGCGACCATTAACGTTAGTATCGAGTGCACACCTGATTCCGGGCTTTCTCGCTTTAAATATTAAAAAATTAACACAATTGTTATTCATTAGAATTTATATTCTTTTTATTACTTAACATTTATTCTAAATGCTAATTCTGCGAGGCTTAAAATTACAGTTCATTCAAAACCGTTTATAATATGAGTATTCATTTCAATAAATCTTTTTACTTTTTGTATACATTGTCAATTGGTTTTACTCTCCTTACAATTAAGCTATTATATCAAAATATATTATCTTTTTTAAAAAAAAACCCTTATATAAGAATGGGACTTACCAGTATAAGAACAAGTTTAATAAACAGTGACTTATGGGCTTTCTTGCAAGCAAATTTTTTTAAAAAAGGAAGGAAAAAAATTAGAAATTGAACTCAGTTTTTTTTTTTGAATTTACTCAGATCTATATTTTGTCTTCAAAGTAGCCATCGCAAAAAACCCGGGGATTCAAAAAGGTATGCTGTTAAAATGGAAAAGTATACGAAATGCTTTTTTTCAGTGCAGAAAATTCAGCATCCACCTCATCCAAATTCAAAGAGTGATTTTTCAAAATTCCCCTTTTTAATTTCGTCACTGGATGGGGAAATCTATGAAGATCTCTTTTGGGTTGGGGCCCACCCAATTTTCTTTGTGAACCCCAACCCATTCGTAACTTGCTATAATTTGCCCTCGTCTTTTAATTGTTGATGCTTTATTATCGTCGAATCCCTCTGCGATTTAAAAATATATCTAGTTTTTTTTGGGCCCACTGCCAAATCTTAATCCCGTGAATTAAAAACGCGTGAATTATAAAATGTACTTTCAAGAAAATTCGGTAGCTAACGATTCGGCCGACTGACTAGGGAATTTTACGAAGTCACATTTTACATGGTTTTTCAGACCTCTGTTAGGGTTTCCCAACTCATGTAGTTCGGGGGATGTCGGGGTGTAATGGATAGATAAAAGCAACATAGTTTAGTCTATTTTTAATGACATTTGTAATTTTAAAAAGGATCTTGAAGGGAAAAAAATCTTTAATTAAATATTATCTGTTCCAATTTAAAATTAGAGAAAAATAAAATAATTAACCATTACTTAGAAGTATATAATTTACTTAAAATATATATTACTTAAGAGTAACATATATAAAAATAAATACTTATCTTATTAATACTGAATTAAGAACAAGTTTAATAAGTATTAGGACTTCTGGGCTTGTTTGGAGCAAAGTTTTTAAAAAAGACCCTCTGAGTTCTTTTTCTATATTTAGCTGATATCTATATTTTGCTTCTAAGCAGCCACCGCATTTTGCAATATGTTCCAATTTAAAAAAAATCAGAGAAAGGAAAAATAACATAAAAATTTTTTATCCTATTACTTAATTTTTTTTGCTTAAAAGTAACATATACAAAATTTAATACTTATGTTATTAATTTGTACGGTTTATAATTAAGATCGTGTATTGTAGCTTTAGCGTCAAAGGGCATTATTATTGCATTCAGTAATTTATTAATGTATAAGGGGGGCGCGATAAAAATTGTGATTGAAAAGGGAGGTGCCAGTATTGAAAGTTTGAGAAACACTGCTTTAGGGGTTTTTGAACAAAATTCTGCCTCACCTTCAACACTGATTCTTCAGAGAGACTTGGGTGACCGCTGCTTTTCTTTTTAAACAAGCAACCTGTTTTCTTTTATTGATGATGACATTGCAGAATGCTCTTGTATTTTTTTTTTTTTTTTTGTCCTTAGCAATTTCTAAATGCATTTTGCACCAGAATAACTGAAAACGTGCAAACTCTAATACACCAAAAATGTTCTCTGTCATTGTCGCCATGTTTATATTTCAATCACTGTGATCTTGAACGTTCTGTTGATCATTGACGGAGAAAAGAACTTGGTATATTATCTTTACATTCATGTATCATTTATTGCAATAAGTGCAGCAGTTTCAAAAATATGACCTTTCCTATTTTTTCAGATTCATTATTCGTACTCACCCTGTTTTTTTATCTTAGGAAAGCTGCTTGCAACAACAAGAAGTTATGAAACCTATTACTAGGGATACATTTAAGCATGATTGCATATGCAACTTGGTATACCTCAAATAAATAATCAGAACATGTTGATGGTTAAACTGTTCTTGATAAAAGAAGGAATATATTCCTAATATAGTGATAAAGTAACAAACCTAAAATATAGTGATTGTTTGAAAGATGACATTTATTTTGTTATTATTCATATTTTTTTGCAAGTCAAAAAAAAATTGTCAGATTAAATCTTGTTAACTTTATCTTTTTTGCAAATTCTTTTTGTTCAAAACTTTTCGTTGTGATAATAGTTATATTTTATGAGAGAACAAGACATAATAGTCTTTATAAATAGGAACTAAATTATATACGAGGGTTGGGGCATAAGTCATGGCAACTATTTTTTTTTGTTGTAGATACGTGAACGGATCACAAACGTATATGTACCGTATGGAAGTTCTGTAGGCATAGTGTGTATGCAGAACAACAGATAGCTCTGTGATAGCTGGTAGTAGCGCAGCGAGGGCTATGAAATCAGTCAGTTGGTGAGTGTCATACGAGATGGAAGTAACCCGTGTTGAGCAGCGCGCTTACATAAAAACCCCTTTTTTTCCGAGGGAGAAATGCGATGGAATGTCACAGTGAATTGGTGGAAGCCCTTGGGAATAATGCCTTACTATTCCGTACAGTAGCGTGGTGGGTAGGAAATTTTCAGCAAAGACGTGTGTCAACCAATGATAAGCAACGTTCGAGACGACCGGTTAGTGTGCGGAAGTATTTTGGAGCACACATCGTATTCTCATAACATTTCTCCCTGTGACTTTGATCTTATTCCCAAGATTAAGGAACCTATACGAGCTAAGTGGTTTGCAACACGAGAGGATATTTCTAATGCTGCGCGCCAAAAGGTGACCCGATTCAAACATGATGCGGCAAATTCTAAGGCTGATGGTATTCAGTGTCTTCCACATGGTTGGCAGCGTGTGGTGACAGTAGCAAGAGAAGGTCTTAAGGCCCAGTTTGTCACGTCAACCCTATGTGTACTGTGTTGTCATTTTTTTTCACCTTGAAGGCCATATAGCCCTGTACGCTATCGAAATAAATTAGTGTGTTACGAAATTTCAGTGCTATTCATTGTCATGCATGTCATTGCATTCATGTTGTTAACACCTTGTCCTTTCGTCTGTATATATCACATTTTCCAACCGGACTGGTATCTTCAAGAAAAAAAGTAGTTGCTATGGCTTTTGCCCCAACCATCGTATTTTTAAAATACACTATATAAAGTAACAGTAGATAATTATTAAGATTATATTTGTATAATAGCCTTCTCAAAACATCTTACCTTTATTTAATTTTGAGTAATGTAGATAACAATAAAAAAAATATATATAAAAAATACATAACAATATTTTTGATAAAATGAAGTGACCTTAATTTTAATATTTTAAAGTACCATGGTGGAATTTAAGTATTTCAGATCTTGTTTATAGAAATATTATTTTTAATTATTTACATTGCAAAACAATACATTGGTAAGCGTAAAATATGTATTATTTCTAATTTAATATTCTTTAAAATTACCTTTTTCTTCAGTTCAAGATTTAGAGAGTGTAAAAAAAAATTAGATAGTTTCATTATTATTATTATTATTATTTTTAGATAAAGTATTTCAATTACATTATTTTTTTTTTTTTGTTCGGGTAATTTTTTCATTATTTTTATTTTCACAAAATGGCGCCAAAAAGTTATTGGATACCTTTAAAAACTGAATTTGAAAAACTCGTCCCTTCTTTTTAATTT
>BMAV01019729.1:0-12987 GCA_019973955.1 Trichonephila inaurata madagascariensis | reverse complement strand
GAGTACAGTTTTCGAAGCCAGAGTTTGTGGAATAATTCCTACTATTCATTGTCATTCATAAGGATATTTCATCCTATCGATTTGTTAATATCTATACTTAATTTACCACTGTGTTATCTTAATATTATGTGAGTGTTGAATACTTAATAATTTCAAATAAATGAGGATTTTTAAGGAAATAGGTAGAAAAGAATCGAGTACCACAAATTATCTAAGTTCTACTTGAAGTAAAAAAAAAAATCTTTTTAGAACATTATCATCTCTTCATATTTCTTACATTAAAAGTAGCATATTAATCCTAAACTAATTTAACATATGGTAAGACTGAAATGATTTAAACATTAATTGGTAATAAAAATTGGGAATGCTAGAAATCAGATAGAAAAAGATATTTTACCAAGAGATATAGAAAAAAATTGAGAAGTGAAAAAAAAAACTCGACACAGCAGCTAGGTTAACTAAAAAATTATATAAAATGATAGTAAAATAAAAATAATAAAATATAAAATGTAGAAAACATAATTAGTAAAAAAAAAAAATAGGAAAACACACGTTTCAGCCCTCTAGATAAGTCAGACGACTGTAATAATGGTAATAGCATGATTTAAGCCCCATGTAATATTAGAATGTAACTTAGAAAAAGCTTTATTGTCTAACTGTAAAGTATTGAATTTATTTAAATTTTAGTTTTGACAACTTTTATACTTATATTAAAGCATCTAATGGTTAATGTTTTCAGATTTTTATTTAGAGTTGTGTAATTTTTTTAAATCATTTCTTAAACTATCATGTATTAATTTTAACAATAATTTGCATTAGCTTTTAAATTTTTTTTTATTATGGAAACCATCTGATGGTACACCATCGCCCTTTTTTTCTATTTTACCAAGTACTAGTAATATATTCTTCAAAATAGAGGAAATGCATTAGTACAAACATTTTCATTGCCTTTTTATTTCCGATATTTTAATTATTTTTGGTAGAAGCATTGCAAATATTAAAATATTGAAATTTTTAACTGTAACTTTCCAGATCAGAAACATGTTTTCCTCCCAAAAATTTTATAGTAAATTTAAACTTTTGCATTTACACCTCTGGGGAAAGCATCACGAATTTATGGGTTTATATAAATTCAGAACAGGCTATAATTTTCCAGAAAGTTCTAGAAATAGTTGCGTGCGCCTCTAGAACGTTAGCATTCCCTGAGGGAAACTGTTTAAAAAATTCCACAACTCTAACTGAAAACTATTACGAAAATATAAATTTGGGCTTCAACAATTTCACAACTATGCAAGAGATAATGTTAAAATACAGGTTTAGTGTATGTCTCATCGTATATTTTATTACACGGTTATGTAAATAAACTTAATATTATTTTTAAAAATTTTTTTTTTTCCAAAATAACGGGAAAATTGAGAAAACATGTTCTATAATTAAATATCCATTTAAGAAAAAATTTTATATATATATATATATATATATATATATATAATGTACTTATTTCTATCAACATGTGTGTGTGTGTGTGAGTTTTTAGAAATGCTCTCCTTAGAACATTGATTCTCAAAATGTGAGGCACGCCTCCCTTGGCTGGTGTGATAACTCTACGTGGGTGGCATGAGCATATTAAAAAGTCGAAAATATCAGATTATTTGAAAAAAAATTAACTTAATGAAAGGAGCACAATATAAAATACAAATACATCCTAACAATACGAAAAAAAAACCCATTTGTTCCTAATGCTAGCTGTCTGACGTAGTCGGATCGAGGCCCACGAAATTCATCATGGCAAGAGGCTAAATGTACGCTGGTCGTTGGTCGTACTCTTGAGCACCATACAGGTAACAGTACGATTTAACTAGGTTCCACTCCAATTTTGAAGGGGAACATCCTGGGGAGAGTCAGTGGTCTCCCACTGCTCATCCCTTGTCACCAACCTCGTGAGATGACTTGTGGCTCAATGGCTGTTTAGAGTTTACCGCCGTTCATTAGTGAATCACTTCACTGCTGCCATCTTTCTTTGAAGAGGGTATGAACAAGTTTGTTTCTCGGTATAACAAATGCCTGAAGATTCATGCCCACTATGTAGACTATATAACTATGCAAACCATGTATATTGACTATATAATTATGTTAACCATGTATGTTGACTATATAACTATTTTAACCATGTATGTTGATAATATAACTATGTAGAGTATGCATGTATAACTATGGTGTTTGATATGCATGTAACATGTTCTTTCAGGAAAAGATAAATTTATTCAAGGAAAATCATTTTTTGCGCGAGTTTTTCGAAAACGGTACTTAGTGTCAGGATACGCCTCATAATTGATTAATGAATATTTTATCTTTTAAACCTGAGTGAAATATTACAAATGTTACAGTAAAGATTTTAAAAAAATACGATATTTTTTTAATTGTCTTTGGTTTGGTTTTTCGTGAAACTTTCAGTAAAGTGTTCTTTAAAATTATCAATTTTGACAGAGAATTGAATCGTTAATAAAAATATATATTACTTGCAGGTTCTCCGGAGAAATTCTTAATAAAGTAACACTTGTGTTGGTTATTTTCAACTCAAAAAGAATTTCAAATTCTGCCGTGTCGCAATTACGGCGTTTCAATTGCCAAATGTCCTTATTTCCATTGGAACAAGAACACCTTGAAACAAGCTGAAATTCGAACGGAAGTGGCTACCGCGGCACATTTTCTTTAGAAGAGTACAATGAAGCTCTCGGTTGAACTATTATTTTACAAGTTTTTAGAAAAGATTGCTCGAAATAAGTTTATCACATAAATCGAAGAAAATATTAAATGCGTTTTCAATTGATAATGTTTTGTATTGCCAAACTTTAAAAAAAAGCACAATTGATTACGAAATTTTTAAATACAAGATAAATGTTTACTGTATTTTATAGTTTCGTTTTAAAGAGAGACGAACTTTCAGTATATAAAATATAATCAAAAGTCTAAAATGAGAAATCAGTGGAAGGTTTTGTAAATAACTAAACTTTTTAAGTGCATTCTGTAAAAAAAGTGTATATTTTTAAATGCAATAAACACGTTTACTTCTGGCATATCTTTATTTGCTGAGACCGAAAATATTCGTAATCAATCACCAACACAGTTTACATTCTTCAAGCAATGCAATGTTCAACCCTCCCCCAGCCTTTGTTTGCTGCCTCCTTCTATAAGTAACGGTTTTATTATTTTTTTATAGAACCATCAAGGAAATTTTTGTTTATAACAGCTAATTACCTAATATTGCAATTAATTTCCAAATATAACTTTATTGACAGCTGATTTCATTAATTTCCGGCTCTCATACATTTCTTACGCAAAATTATCGATATAAAAAAAAAAAAAAATGAAATGGGATATTTTTAATAACTTCTGCACAATTCTCCTGGGGACTAGATAAAGGAGACGTCATTTTACATTATAAAAGGAGATCCAGATATCAATCCTCAATGAACTAATTAATTTACTAATTGATTCAATACTTTATTTCTTTAAAAATAACAATCTGGCAGTAAAATCTGATATTTTTAATTAACCTATTAATTAGACAATGATCTAAGAACATGTGTTCCGAACTTTATTAGAATTTGATGAATAGTTAAGGAGTTTTGGGAATAAAAAAGGATAGGGGAAAACAAAATGAAAAAAAAAAACTTGCGAAATAATTAATATTTTTTTTAGACATAACACTTAAACCAAGTTTTTTTTTCCCTAATTACTTTTTAAAACACTTACCGTTTATTTTTTTAGTGTATTATAAGAGATTTTTTTTTAAATTAATGCTGTTAACTCAAAGTAAATTAAAATTTGTTCCTTGTTTTTAAGTCTTTCATTTTTTATACTGCTTGCTAGATAAAGTAATAGTTAATAATTGTAAGTTTTTATTAATTTAAACAATAATTAGGATATTCCTTTTTTATTGTTCAGATTTTAATTATTAATTATATTCTAAAGTATTGAATATAACTGCATGAATATTTGAGGTCGTATTTTCACAATGAGATACTGTATAGTGTTAAGCATGGATTCCACTAAATTAGAACATAAAAGTTTGATCGTGTCATCACGAAACCAAACTTTTATAGCATTCTCAACCATTGATTTCTTTGTTGAGCAGTCCATTTTATTGATACATCTCTTTATAATGCTCCACAAAATTTTGATGATATTTATATCAGGAGAATTACCATGTCAATACAAAACCGTTATTTTCTATTTCTTTAAAAAAAATTCTTTGTTAGCTTAGAAGTATGGCATGGAGCAAGATATAGTTGAAAGATACCAACACACTACCAGAGAACGTTTTCATCATAGGCATAATTTTACTTTCTATTATAGATATGTATTTTTTAGACTTTGTCATCCCTTCAACTGGTACTAAGGTACCAGGGCCCCCAAAAGTAAAATAGCCCCCAAACATCTGCTTCTGAGGGTACTTAACTGTTTGAAAAAGATGTTCCCTGATGGGTTCTCCACCATTTCGCCTGTCAAATCTTGATTGATACCGCTGCACAAAAAAGTGCGTTTCGTCACTGAATACAACCTTCTTCCAATCTTGGACAGTCCAGGACTCACATTTCCTGGCTCAATCCAAACATCTTTTCTTCATTGCAGGTGTTTATAACGGTTTTTCGATTGGTTTTCTTGCAAATAACCCAGTTTCATAAGCCTTCGTAGAACTGTTGATGAATCCAAGCTCACACCACTAGCTAATAATTCTCTGAAGATCACTACTTGTTTTCTTAAGGATGTATTGTACTATTTCGTGCAAGAAAATGGTCTGTTCGAGGCGTGGTTTTAAGTTTGCGTCCACATTTACTCAAAGGCGTAGCATGGGCTTTCACCGCCTGGGGCCGACTAGAAATTTGTATTCTGTCTATTTTAATTATTAGTCAAGATAATAAATAAAGTGTAAAAAAATAGCTTTAATTTATTTTTTATGATTAAAAATGCAATTTTTTTTTCATAGTAAAATCTTTTTTACAGTTGTCAATATAGATATGTATGTCATGTTCAATTGCCAAAATAGCTACATCTGTGAACCTTAACGTGATCATAGTCGATCTGAGATAATTTTTGATTCATTGTAGCTTAGAAAAGCTTCTCTAACAACTGACATTAATGATGGCAAAAGTTTAAAAAATTCTCAACATTATGACAATGCTTGGTAAGCCATCTTCATGCTTGGGCACAATATAATTTTATAAACCCAGAGAGCCACACCTAATGAGTTCTTTTTTACCACCTGGGTCTGTTGCAGCAACGAAAGCTTGTAGACGTGCGCGCTCAAGTTGGGGGGAATTCTTCTTTATTAACCCGCGATCACTCGCGCGGGGTGTTCTGTACACCCCAGCAACAAGAAAATCCTCCCAGATTTTTAAAAAGAATGTGCAGAACCACGATTTTTTCTGTAGCTGCACATTTTAGGTCATTGAACCTTCAGGCGTGATGCAATCTCTCTTTAAGGAATGATTGGAATGTAATGACCTTGAAAGGTTTATCTGGAGGGCTGAGAACGCCCACGAGAAGTTAAGCATTTGTACACAGTCTGCTCTGAAATTTTGGAAAATGATTAAAATATTATTTTTCTACTTTCTACAATCATTATTTCATTAATTATAAAGTATATTTATTACTGGCCTATACGTTTTACTGGTTTATGAAAAAATAAAAAATAATGTGTTTTAAAATGAAAATTTTGTATGTTTAGTTTAAATTAATGTTAGTCTCATTTGTGGGGCAAAATTTAAAAATTTTTATTTGTATAATACAAAAAACATCTTGAAATTTATAAATATGTATCATAATGCCCTTTAATTTTTTATTTTCATAATTAAATACACGTAAAGTTTGGGGTGTTCCCTTTAACCCGCGAGTAACGAAGGTAGCAAAAAGAGGCGCGAGTGACCGCGGGTTAATATCCTGAGGAGATTGATCTAAGCTAAATTCATCCATGCTCAATATAACGTCAGACCTTTAAAAAAGCATGTTTTTGTGCTATATTCGGCAACTGTTGGAGTATTTCTCGATTTTCAGCAGTTATTCTGTCTATTTAAGAAAACATTGTTCGCCACAAGTCATCTTCGTTCCATAAACAGACATCTTTACTTCAGTCGCCAAATATATAATTCCTCCTGATTCGTCTTGGGGGTTCAAAAGAAATTTCAAGCTCTTCAGATAAACTTTTAGCATATATTGAAGCATCCTTCACGAATTCCTTTCTTTTTGCTTCAAATACCAGTCGAAACCATCATTTTAAAAAAGCGCATAAATGTATAATTTTCATGATATTTAGTGTCACTTAGATTAGAATGCTGATAAAAGTTTAAGGACATTATGACAAAAATTTTTAAATACAATTTTTTTGGCAAAGTTAACTTCGAATAACCTTTATTCCAAATGTCCTCCTTTTGTAAGAAATGCTTATATTGTATTGATATTTTGCCTGTATATAGCACAGACCTTTGTTCAAAGGCTCAACTATGAGTTTTGAAAAATTCACATTATTTTCAGAGTTACAAAACCCTTAGAAATTATTATCGGCGTTTTTTAAAAATTTTTCCCTTCGGTTTTCGTAAAACATGGATAAACCGACTTCAAGTTATGCGTTTCAAAATTTCTTTTTGAGCCTCTGTACATAGATCTGAGCTATATACAGGCAAAATATTAATACAATAGAAGCATTTTTTATAAAAGGAGAACATTTGGAAAAAAGGTTATTCTAAGTTAATTTTTGTAAATATGTACTTAAATAGTTTTTTTGTCATAATGTCCTTAAAAAAAATTTTTTTTATACATTGTCTAATCAAAGGTTTGCTAAATATCATAAATATCATGCATTTACACGCTTTTGCAAAATCACGGTTCCAAACGTAATCGGATACTTAAAGCAAGTATATTTTTAGTGCATTGATAAGAATATTTAGGCCCTGTCTTTGCAAATAGTTTTGAGCGTCATTGACATCTTTGAGGACGTCATTGACCTCACACCTCACTCCAGTTTCCGGGTGCCTAAGTAACATAAGACAGAATGCGATTAAATAGCGAATAATAAACTTCCTGCATCTGTGAGTATATTAAAGCGTTCACACGTTTCCATGAGTTTCGTCACGCTGGTGCGATTTGGAGCTTGAAATATTTTTTGAATTTAAATAACGTGGTGTTTGCCGCTGCCCTTTTTCGTATACTGTCTGGTTCCATGGCTCCCTCTGCACCCCCCCCCTACGCCACTGCATTGACTCTTTCGTTTTGGAGACACTTCTCCAAAATTCTTTTGCTTATAATTAATCCTAGAAACACTGTATTTTCCAACTCCAACTGCGGCAACAATATCCCTCAAAATCATAGGAGTATGCTGACTGAGGGTAACAATTCTAGTTCTTTTCCAGAGAGTAATACCCATTTTTTTCAGAAGGAGACAATTCACACAAGCGATTACTTCTTTCAAAAACTGAAGGGTAAAGTTTTCGACATTTCATGATCACCTGGTCAGACCAGTTTGGAATAGTCGCGGGTAGTTGCGCGTTGTAAAAATATGTAGTTGAAAACTATTTGAGGCAGAAACTCCACGAGAAAGAAACAATTTTCAGAAAAAATATGTTTGTCCTAGTTTTAAATTGTCCGACTGTATATATATATATTATATATATATATATATATATATACACTGGTGTGAAAACTTAAGAACAATGTAAAATTTAGCAGATAGCCATGAAATTGCAGAAAAGGAGGTCTGGGGATCAGTACAGTGAACAAATAAGTGGGTAGAAACGTCATGCGTATGAAAAAATTTTTGGGAAAAAAACGTCAGAAGCGAGGGGAGCTTTCCCAAAACGGGGTGATGTCGGCGCCCCACTGCCCCAACAGTAGAATAAAAGGAAGGACGGAGACGCACCAAAAATATTCCCAAGTGCCAGTGAGTCAGTTGGGAAATATGGGCTAGAAGAAATCCCCTTTGGCGACTTCACACGGGAAGAATGTTGGGAAAGCTGGAGGGGGGGCGTACTGACACCAGTGTAGCTGCAGAGTTGGGAATCAAAAAAGTGCCGTTTCGCGCGTTTTGAAAGCGTTCCAAACCACAGGTAAAAGCGATTAGAAAGGTTGGGGTGGAAAACCTGAGGACGAGAACTGAAGGGGATGACCGATATAACCCCGAGGCGAAAAAGATGCCGACAGCAGTCCCCGGCGCCATTGCTCAGAAACTCTGTACAGCAAGGGGGTCGACAAGTGTCGGGTTTACGGGGGGCCAAGGCTTCACAAACGGCCTGTTCGCCCACCGTCCTGAATGCTGCCTCCCGTTAAAAATTTGGGCCACCGAAGCCGCCGTTTAAAAAGGGCCAGAGAGCAAAAAAAACGGGAAAAAACGGGAAAAGGGAGTCGGTTTCCCTTTTTTAGGGATGAGAGTCGGTTCAGTACCAGAAGGATTCCAACGCGTTTTGTTTTGGGAGAGAGATCGGGACCCGGTTTTTACCCCGAAAATCGGGGAAAGACACCTGAAGTTCTTGTCGGGGGAGGCTTTAAATGGTGAACGGTCGAACTGAGCGTCACATTTTCCACAGGGGGTTTGGGAAACCCGGGGATTATTGTGGGAGGGGCCCTTCTTCCCATGTGCTTTTTTTCCCGGGGAAGTGCTTTTGGGGCCCGGATTTTCTTTTTTTGGATGACAATGTACGCCCCTTCCCCCCCTTTGCTGTTGAGGAGTTGCTGGAAAGGGAAGATATCACTCGAAGGGTTTTTCGGGGGTGCCCCCCCAGATTTAAATCCCATCGAACTTTGGGGGGGATCCCTTTGGGGGAGAGGGCGCCCCAGGCTTCATCATCTGGAGAAAAAACCAACAACTCAAAAAATGTTGATTGAGAAAGGGCATTTCCCCCCTTTAAGAAATTTTGAACCAGTTGGTTCTGAGTAGGGGGAGACGGTGCGAAGCAACCATTGTAGTAAGGGGAGGATATACCATATTAAGGAATATCTGCTTGTTGTTTTTTGTTTGGGTAGACAATCAATGAGTCGCGAAACTATGGCCCCAAAACAGCTTTTTTGTTTGATTCCCCTACCATGCGTTTATTCCTTTTTACGCCAATGCTTTTTCCAACCTTACGTACATAATAATTTTCCCCCTTTCAGAATTTCCCCTCGATGATTTTTTGTGAAGTTATGGCAATAAACCCACCTGTTGCTTGTTTTTTTTTACCCCTTATATATATATATATATATATATATATATATTTAACCCCAAAAATGCAAATACACCACCAAGAAAGGCAAAGGGGATAGAACAACCTTTTTTTGTATAAAATGTTGACCAAGGTTTAAAGGGTTAAATTTATAGACTTCTGTGAAAAAGTGGTTCCCGCCAAACTGTGCCAAAAACCCCCTTGTTGGAGATCATTTTCCCCATGCCCCCCGGGAACCGAAATTTTTTGTGTTCTTTGGGGAAGGGGCATTTAAAAGTACCACACTTTGCCAACCTTTATCCGGGGTGGAAGGGTGGGGATAATCGGGTAATCGTTAAGCAAAATTTTGGGCCAAACTAGTTTTCTAAAGGAGAAAGATCCGAGAGGGGCCGACCAGGGAAAAAATTCTATCTGGGATTGACGAAAAATTTTTGGGAAAAAAAAACCACGGGGCCGGGGATTATCCCGGGTTTAAATATGGCTTGGGGAAAAACCCCGAAGATAAAGGGGAAAGGGCAACTGGCTCCAACACTGGGGATGTAACGCCGGTTTTTTAAAAAAACCCGCAATACGTACTAGGGGCAGTGCGAGGGTTATCCCAATTCCCCCCCATTAATTTTAAAAATCCCGGTGTAGGACCAGGGTTCATAACACAGCTGTTCAGCAATTTCCACGGTGTTCCAGACACGGGAAACCGAATATTTTGGTTTTAAAATAGATGCGTGACTTCCCTCAGTAAAAAACCATTTATTTCCCTTCCGCCGCCCACATCCTTTTCTTTACGCCATTGGGAGGGAGAGTCTGTGGTTCTTCGCCGGATAGACCAAAAATGGACGCCCCCAGACAGACCACTTTTGCTGTAAACGGGGGCGAATGGGACGGGGCAGACACTGTTTTAGCGTTACCGACTTTAATGGGTTTTGTGCTGTGATTCCCGGGTGTGACGAGGATCCCCTTAATGCAAAAATTTGCCTCTTCATTTTAAGTGGTGGGGACGAAGGTTGATGAAACGACCACGTCGGTCCGTCACCCCTTCCCCCGCATCCAACGGTCACAAAATCCGCAATACAGTTGTTTGGTTTCGTCGAACACGACTACTGATTTTCCTGGATAATCCACAATCTCGGGGAGGGGCAACCAACCCCTTTCCCCTGTCGAATTTGGATAATTTTTATAAAAAACTTATCTTCCCCGTTTCTATGAGACATAACTATCGGTTTTTTAAAAACCCCCCCAAAAAAAAACACAATTGCCGAACTTAGTTAAAATCTCCAAGCCTTAAATAGGGTTTGAGGTAAACACCACAGGCACGCGGTGTGTGTCTGTGCCGAAATTTTAAAACATTTTCATGTCTCCCCGCTAATGCAAAGTTTTAAATTTTTACTTTCTTTGGAAAAGTTTTCCCTTTTTGGGTTTAATTTTAAAGTGGCCGCAGTGTATTTATATGGGGAAAAAAATCACGGGTTTTTAAAAATATTTTTTTAAAAATGCAAATTTCCAAATTTAAAACATAATTTAAAACTTTATAGTTTTGGGATCAATTGTGTTCTGGGGGTAAAAACTCTACTAAATTGTATGTATGCAACGATTAATGATCCAATTCTAAGAAGCACATGAAAGTCGATGACTTGTTTTCCTGATAGCCTTGAAATTATTAAATTATTCCCAAGTAGTCTGCAAAACATGAAATTTTACTTGAGAGCCTTGCTTTGTAAATAAATCAGTGTTAGTTTAGAGAAATATAACATGTTTTCAAGTATGGTTTTTGCAATGGATTTTAAAGTGATGGATTTGATCATCAAGTAACTAAATTTATACACAAACAAAACTATAAATCCTTAGAAAAACCATATTTTTCTTGTATGAATATTTTACGAAGAACTTTTAGAAACTTTAAAAAGTTTTTCCCCTGGCTATACAAGAATGATGCAAGTAAGCAAAAAAGCTTAACAGAGATTGGAATGGCTCTTGAGATATTCGGATTAATATTCTACAGGAAATTTAATTTGTGCTGTAATAGATTTCACACATTTTAATTAATTTTGTTTAAAGGTTATCTGCTTCAACTAGAGAATTCAACAATAAATCATTATTACCTCATAACTCCTTCTCTTCTTAGATAATTGGATCTTTCTTGAAGTATTCTTCTAAAGAAAATAATAATTGTTTGTGGGAAAGATCTGAAGGGTTGTTTATTAACTACTGAACTGTTCAACATCTCTTTGAATGTAAAATTGGACATGGAGAATGATATCGCATATAACGCTATTTCATTAGAAGGATATTATATCTAAGAATTTTAACTTTCATAAAAGTAAATTGTATGCTTTAATGTATTTAATGCGAATTCTTTTAATGTATTTTACTATTTTTCCAAACTATTAATATTGAATTTAGAACGTACTTCTTAAACTAAGCGGTAAATATTATTTTTTTCAATATAGTTTCAAATCAATGTAAACCTTCATGAAACCTTTTTCGAAGCTTTAAAATACAAAAGTATTTTGAATATGTGTGCCAGAAACTACAAAGACGAAATAATTTGCGATAGCTAAAATAATAAAATTTTGAATTGAAAAATTGAGTGCCTATTTGCTATATTTGTCTTTCCCTATTATGATCGGTTCATTTCACGGAAAAGGTATTTGAACTTGATTATTCTTTTTACTTCTGAGTAAGTTTAAAGTTAAGTCAAATAGAAAATTCTAGTGAAAATTTGATGAAATGAAAAGACAAACATTGCAATAAAGGCAAAGAGAGAAATTCCTCGATCGCCTTTGTAATATTTCGGAAGAATAGAAAACCATTTGTTTTTCATAAAAGAAGCCGTACACTTAATTTTGCACATCGAATAAAAGGAACCATCAAAGTATTTAATGTCGTAAAATTAAGTATTTAGAAAATTAAATTTAAACGAATTCTCCTAATAATAAAATATAAAGCAAATTTTGTCCTCACGAGTAAATACACCGTTTTAACTTTTCCTCTATTATTGAATTACTTTACAGATTTTAGATAAGCTAAAATTGTGTGTTCAGATTTTTTCCCCGTTTTCCAATGTTTGAAGGACTTATTAGAAGACTATGTTCCTATCCGCTTCTGTTTTTATGCCTCACTTTACGAAAAAACTGTACTTTTAAAATATTATTCTTATGTAAATATTTTCCATGTGTGTTTTCGTCATTTGCTGAATTCTTTTTTGATAAAGAAATCTAGAAATAAAAAAAGAAAGAAGAAATATACTTGTGTTAAAAGTAAACATATATTCGCTTAGAAGAAAAAAGAAAACAAGTAAATAATATGTCCATTTTAATAAAATATACAGATAAACTTCCAAAGTGAACTGCTTTTTTTTCAAAAATATGAAATTGCTATAATAAAATTATCATCTGAAATAGTATTTTTTTAATTAATATTTTCTAGTCTTGATAGAGAGATCTAATTCAAAGCTCCAAAATAATATTAAAGAATTTGTTTGAGGTCAAAGAATAAAAGAGTCTTGTATAAAATGTCAGATGGAGTTACCATTTTTGTTTAACTTCAAATTGTAAACGTAATATTACTTGTATCTGTTACATTTGACAAAAGAGCCGATAAAAAAGTTTTATATAATTTTTGTATGAAATATTTATTTCTTTATCCAAAGCCCTTGGTTGACCACTTCACCATTTGACGCAAAAGCTCCTACTACTAACTAAACGACATCGTCTTTAGTCATGCATTCATCGAGTACAGTGCATTGTGGGGAGTAGCTGGTCGGCACCTTACCCGGCATGGTCGCAGAGGGCAGGCC
>BMAV01019728.1:0-130941 GCA_019973955.1 Trichonephila inaurata madagascariensis | reverse complement strand
TTTTTCATTTTAATTGTATCTCTTCGATGACGGGATCATTTCCTTCAAAATTGAAACTTCAGTTGTACATACCCTATTTTTTTCTATATAATCTACTATTCACAAAGGAACTCTTAACTCCCAATCTCGAAAAATTGATCTCAATCTATTATTATCTCAATTAGATCTCAATCTTAACCTTTTTAAGCATTAGTGAATTTAAGGCTTCATTTGAATTCAAGAGCAGAAATTCAGAAACTTTTAAAATATGCTATATCAAACAATGTTCAACAGTATCAAATAATTTCCACCGTCAAGTTTAAGTGCACAGCTACATTTGGTTGTAAGAGAAAATGCCAATTTTGACTTTTACATTGGAATTACTTAAAGAAATTTTATATATTACAAAACTACACAATAAAGAATATCTTGGCAAGCTTAGTACTTAAAGTTAAGAACCTCTTAGTTGGGGATATTATTTTCATATCACAAGCGGAAGATTTTAATCCATTAAAATTATGTCATGCTGAATATAGATAACTTTACTAACAGATAAATAAAACTGCACCTAAAAGCAGTTACGCTCAAATCCTCCGCAAGATAACGAAGATACACCAGATCGCAATTTTATTTACTTTCTAAGCATTAAAAACTTTAAATCTTCATTTGAATTGAAAAACCGAATTGTAGATACACTTTAAAATTGCATCCTACAATATTCGTCAAATTTAATTGTACCATTATATTAGATTGTTAGAGAAAATGCAAATTTTAACTTGTATATCGAAAATAATTCAAGAAATTTTATTTATTATAAACTACACAATAAAAAATAACATCATAATTTTTTGTAAAACGAGGCAAATAATCATTCACATGATCTACTTGTGTTTCATGATAGCGAACATGCTGTGCGCTTTTTCTGTGATTGGTTGCTCTGCTGCCATCATAACAACGAAGATCAAATAAAACCAAACTATATAATGGGTAAGTTTAATCGATTTGCTGGTTCTTCAGGATATTAAGGAAACACATCGCAAGTAAAGCAGTAAAATGTATTCATGAACTTATATTAAGATATTCGTGCACATACATATACTGTGTATTTCTCTATAGCCGTATGTAATTTCTGTGAATTGTTTCCTATGACCCAAAACCAGTTACAGCCATTAAGAGATATGCGTTAGATTCATCTTACCAATAATCTCTGCTGTCTATCATTCCATTCCGATCCCTCTGGTATCCATTTGTCATACTAAAGAGAGCTCAACTGTATCTCATAATGTAAATTTTGTCTTTATGTGTTACTCCTTTTGTAATTTTACTCACGTCTAGTAAAGGTAATGGAATCTCTTTATTAAAGTCTAACATATAAGTATCTAGCATTTTGGCTGGCATTTGCTTTGTAATCGCATCATAACTGTCAACAGCTATCGTATAAAGAAATGGATAATGGAGATTTAATGTATCGGGATGAGAACTTAATTATCCATGAATATGCAGTGTGTCTAAAAACCCGCCCAAACTCTGCACAGCCAAATTTCTTGATGAAAGTAACTACAAAAAGTCCCTAAGAACGGTTCCTGTACGATCCAGTTTTCGAGAAAATACAGTAAATGATGATGATTGAATGATGAGGGGGGCATTCTGGTGTATGATGGGACTCCGGCTCATTTCTGTGCTCCTATACGTTGTGCGCTGAATATGACATAGTCACGCCGTTGAATCGGATACGTGAGTCCAGTTCTTTAGACATCAAAATCTCTAAACCTCACATCTTTGAATTTTTTTCCCTATGGGGCAATCTAAAAGAATTAGTGTGCCGAAATGAGTGATTACACATACGGATTTAGTTGCTCGTCTGCATGCTGTTTGCATTTCGGGGGACATCCCACTGCTACGACCTGGGTACTCAGCCGTTCCACGTTGAGCTCAAGCCGGCCTCCATATGCACAACTGATAACTTGAACATATATGTTTTTAAATAATTGATAATATTAATATTGATTTCTTTAATACGGTGTTTTTCCCTTTTAACGGGTTTACTTTTTTTTTTCGTATTTTTCTCGAAAATGGATCGTTTTGGGGAATTGTTCTTTGGGGAAAATTTCCCCACGTCTCTCAACATAGAATATAACTGTGTAGAGTACGGGCGCTATTTTCGCGCCACACGTTATACTTAATTTCCCATTGTTAAATATCAGGCGTTCTGTTTTTTTTTTTTTTTTATCAAGTATCGATAATTTACAATGCTTGCGCGGCGGAGGTATTTTATAAGCCAGTAACGTTTCCCAGACTGAAGTGACTTTTCTTCAGGGGTTAAAATACAGGGCTTTGGGGAACCAAAGGGTCGCAAGTTATATCCCCCTCATTGGTCACCCGGGCGTGATATGACCACGTAACATTTGCGCAGCTGTCGTCGCAGCTGGATTGAAATCCACCACACTTGCATTGCAATCTCAGAACAATTTAATAATGTGTTTACGTATTGAACTCTTATAAAAAATGCTATAGAGAATAATTTTAAATAAAAACGGGCATTGGTTTTTGCATATTTTTTCCCAATTTAAAAAGTTTTTTTTTGGGTATTAATACTTTGACATAGTGCGTTGTGAACACACAAAAAAAGCAATTTAACACATTTAAACCCGTTTTTGTGTGGTAGATAGAGACCGCATAATAGAAATCACAAAAACCAATATTTGAAAATTTCATAAATACTACATATAACAAACAATTTTGTCGACATAATAGAAAAAACTTTTTTATACGGTGGAGAGGGATTGCATAAAAGAAGTCGTACTTAAAAAAAAATTAGTGAATTATTTTATAAATTTATGAGAAAGTACTTCCAAAACAAAATCAATAATCAAATTCCACATGGAAACATTTTAAAAAACATTTAATTTCTCATTGTACTTTAACAGGTCTGTCCACACGAGCCTTCACCAATCATCTTGGGGTGAATTGCTTTCTTTTAAATATTGTTCCATTGAACACTTTCTTCCGAAGAAGAAACGATTTATGTAAATGAAGGGCTATATTAAGTCATTAACTTTTAGGTACGCGAAGTTAGGGGTCAATGGAAAATAACTGAGAGTTACTCGTCGATTAATTTCTCAATAATCAAAGATTGTTAATTGACGATTTAGCCATTACAGTTAGAATTGAAGGTCGACCAACTGAGACGGAATTACGGAAATTTATACCGTAGATAACTAAAGCATTCCAAGAGTAATTTAATTGAATTATAATTAAATATTAAGTATCCTTTCTGCCGTGTAGTTGCTCCTATACTTAGAAGGGGGCATTTTCTACACTGGGCTGTTAAATTAAGTGAAATGACAATAAATCAGATTTGTATTGACTATCTTCTAAACCCCAAACACCAATAAACTCGACAGCTGGTTTATCACATTTTACATGGAGATATTTTCAAAATGCACATACATAATTCACTGCTAAGATCTTTTCGGGAATTTCCCCAAGATCTTGTGATTAATTAGTTCAAAATTGTTGTTGTCACTTGAGGATAAAATTTAAATTGATTTATTTCTCAGCACCATAAAGTAAAAGATAAGTTTTTGTGACGATGGTTAGTTGATCAGTTTCTTGTGAATGTCACGATAAACAGTATATGCATGATTGAAGCTATTCCTGGAATTACAAACTCCTTTTGGAATTGGTATCTATTTTAAGAAAATGCTTTTCCGCTTTGTTGAAAAGCTGAATACCAGCAAAAATTTTATCCGCTCTCAAAGAATGCCGTTTATGTCCGTCTTCACAATCTATCAAATGTGATTGATAATGTCACAGTCATTGAAAGTTTCGTCTTTAATCAAATGCATACTAATAATGCGTTGCGAGAAAGTAATGGAACGTGCATTGTCGAGATAATGTTTATAACCAGTCAACAGAGAGAGAGAGGGCCTTGAAGTGTAATTATGAACACTGATAGAAAACATTACAGTCACTCCAAAACCGTTGAAATTAATACCGCACAAAAAATCGTACAAAAAATAAAATCGGACAAAAATAAAATCGTATACAAAAAGGACCGCACGAAAATAGTCTCGACTGTATTAAACTTACGTTCCGTTTTTAAATAATTGTTGAAAACTGAATCAATATAAAAAGTCTGGAACAGAACAATTTCAATTGTTTGATGAATTCGCTTTTAAGACCAAACTTCGGATAAAACAAATAATATTGCATGATTAAACCAATATTTTCTCAAGTTTTTGAAAGATTTAAATTATCCTTTTCAAAAATTAATTTTTAATGTGATGAGAAGAAATATAATTCGAAAAATTTTCCATTTTATTAAAAAAAAAAAAACTGTCCAATAAAATTTTTTTTTCTGAAATGCATTAGAAACATTGATCTTAATTCAAAAGTGTGTCATATGCTTTTTTCTTATAAGGCATTTCAAAGAAGTGCTACTTTTTTATTAGTAAAAAATATTTAATATCTTTAAATCTCTAAAATCATTTTTTTTTTTAAAAATTAACTAGTCTTACACTCAAATTTTATAAAAAAAAAAAAAAAAAAAACTGGCTATTCACATTTTTAATGCAGTTTTCTTTTTTGCGTTTTATATTAATATATAAAGCTTTAAAAATCTTTTAAAATCTGTAGCTATATGAATTATTCATGAGACATTAAGGCTTTTAAATTTTCTTTGTGAGTCTTTTTTTTTTTTTAATAAAAATGATAGGAAATATATATATTTTTACCTTTTAGGATTCTTACCCATTTCATCAGAGCTGAAAAGAAAGATACATAATGAAATTTTTAGCAAGAAAACTTATGTTTTTTACATTAACAAAAATTATTTTGTTTTCTGATTTTACCCAAAATGTTAATTGCCATTTTTCACCGAGTAGATGGCATACGAACTATATTAATTTTAGTGTGTGAGAGTATTCTTCATAAATTAGTTAATAACTTAGAAAACTGTTATAAGAATAAATTTCTATAAATAATCCAATACTTTACATAACTTCAAAAATGGTTTTATCTTCATTTTTACATACATAGATTAATATTATAAACTATTCAATAGAGGTAACTACATGTATTAATACCTTTAAGTTCTAAATTTATAATTTGAAAGTTTTATCGAATTCTCTTCACTTAACCCGTTACTGCCCAGTGATCTATTTATAGATCACCTCCCCCTCAGAACTTCCAGTGAAAACGATATGTTTTAATCATTTCGTATTGTCATTGGCTGGTTTTCTTACACATGTGGCCACACCTCTATAAGCGAAATTTGAAGCATTTCTTTTCAGAGCAGTCCAGCAGCTAGCGTCTGATGTTCGAAATTTTGAAACTTCAAAGTGCAGCTTTCGATTTTGTATCCAAATGAAAAAAAAACTTTTAAGTAAGTTATACTTTTTTTGTGTTGTACATTTTCAATACCTCTTTAATTATTCTGGATTATTTATATTAGAAAAATAACTGTTTTTATTATTAAAATGTGAGTTTAAACATGCTGATCTATAAATAGATCCCTGGGTGTTTATGGTAACTAATATCATTCCGTTTCATCCCGTTTCCGTTATCATCCCCGTTTCATTTCTTCCAGATTGTCAAGGCGTAAAGTGTTTCACACCGCCGAAGAAGCGTTAGAATATATGTTTTCTAAGGAAATAGAATCTGATATAATTACTTTACCGCCTGATGTGGATGAGTTAACAGAAGAAGAATATTTTGATGATGACGAAATGACTACTCCATCGGTAAAAGATCTGTCAGGTAATGTAAAAATTTGTGTACCCATGGTAGAAATAGAACAATATGAATCGATAGACATAAATAAATGATGATGGCGTTAATAGTACGGAGCAGCTGCCATCTAGGGCCAGTAGTTAAAATAAAAAAAAACGGGTTGATTCGGAATTACCAAAAAAATTGCATGAAAAAATCAAAAATGGAGCAGAAAGCAAATTGGACAAAAAATAAGCTATTTATACGAAGTAGGTAATTTATCGAGTGAAAATTTGGAAAGCATTTTAAAGGTTTTAGGAAATATGAATTCACTTGAAATTTTTGAAGAATTTTTGACTCCAGAATTTTACGAATATTTAAAAAATGAAACAGAAAGATATGCAAAAGAGCGGAAAAATAAGCCAGAATTTTCAGTTACATCAGATGAGTTGAAGAGCTTTATTGGTTTTCTTATTTTCTCTGGCTACCACACTTTAACCAATGAACATGATTACTGGTCAGAGGACGAAGATCTCATGTTACCGATTGTAAAAAATTCATTGTCCCGAAATAAATATTTAGAAATTAAGTCTGTAATACATTTTGCCGACAATAATGATGCAGTAATGTAAAAATCAAACCGGACTTTCAAAATAAGAAGATTAATCACGCATATTAATCACAGTTTTCAAAAATTTGGAATTTTTGATAAATTTTGGTCAGGTATTATGGACATCATTTTTTCAAACAATGTCTTAAAGGTAAACCCATACGGTTTGGGTACAAATTTTGGGCCATGTGTGGAGTAAAGAAATACTGCTATAACTTTTTGATTTATATTAGCAAAGAGAATTTTGCCAATACTCCTGAAAACTCCAAAAGAACCGTTTAACAATATGGTAAAAAACTGCCACAAACTGGAAGTAACTATCCTATTAGTCACATCATCTTTTGACAATTTTTAATTTCTTATGACCTAAGTTGATCGAATTAAAACACAAGATTCAAAGCCACTCAAGCAATAATTAGGAAAACAATAAATTGCGCCCTGCCCTTTAACGGCTTCATAAGCTATTAGAAAGAAAAGAGCGTGGTTCTTATGGACTACTGTTTCCTTGACGAAAAGAACGAAATAAATCTATAACAAATGGAAAGGAGCAATAAAGGTGTGTAACAACAGCGACAAGCTGCGGTGACTACATAGAGCCTTTAATCCAAGCTCAAGCGCATCAAAAAGGCTTGAAAGAAAATCCCAAATTTGACAATAACTGTTACCTTATTCACCAGTATAACAAAAATATGGGTGGAGTCGACCAGCATGACTGCTCTTAGAAAACACACAATTCAGACCCGTGGCAGTACTGTACTGGGCTAATCTTTTACTAGAGAGTTATCGATATAGCTATTGTGCCATTGTATATATTCTGTGTTCAATTTAATAAATTGCGAAAAGAAAAGTATAAAAAGACATCCGAAGATATATCACCTTTTGCGTAACTCAGACGGGGAACAAATTTGCAGCATTGAAGCACTTCGACAATGCCATGAAGATCAAAACGCAATTAGACTGTAAGTAAGTCAGAAAGAAAAGACCATGTTATCGGAAAAAAGACAAGAAGGTGCTAATTCCAAAATGCAAGAGGAGACCTCTATTGCCGTGCCAGAATGTAATGTAACCCTTTATCTGAAATGTTTTCCACTACATCACACTTAACTTTCACAAAATGCCTGTCAAAATGTAAATCTAAGTAAAATATGTCAATAAAATAATATATTTCTTTTAAATTCCCCATTAGTTGTTTTAAATTCACAAAAGCCTTCATCCCCCTTAAATTTGTAATTTTTAAATATAAAACCACAGGAGAGTATTTTGGTCTTTACTACCATAAGCGCCCAGCGTGATCTATTTGCGATCACCGATTATCTCCAGCACAACGGAAAATGGATAAATCACAATTACTTCTATTTATGATATATGAAATGTAATTTAAAAATATTTTCAAAAAATTTCTATTTTAAAAATACCAACTGCCAACGCCGTTAAAATATTTCTGCATTCTCATTCTTCGTACAACAGAGCCATATTTCGTCACAACCACTGACGCAAGTTCAGTAAAAATTTCATGGCTCAAAAATTAAAAAAAAAGTTTGCAAATTAATTCAACACACCTCGGATACTTTTAAAGTAGTGGTGTGAAATATTTTTAAAAAAATGGCACAATTTTATGAAACAAATTTATATGTATATACATAATTCCTTTGGCCTCTGTCACAGGTAAGCAAATAAATGTAAAGAAAAAAATATAATTGTAAGCATGTAGTCATGCACCAGTTTTGGTGGAATTTTAATCAAACTCCTCGTTCATTTAATTTTTAATAGTAGTCATCCTTGCTACAGCTTTTCACCTAAAATACCTACCAGTCGTAATCAGAATAAAATTTCTAATTTAAATACATTACCTCTAGTACAAAGCTAGTAAACATCAAGTTAATAAATTAGATAACAGAAATAATTTACAATTTTGATTAACCACAAAGGAATTTCATTTGGAGTAGCATTGGGTAAATTTTGCTTGAGTTAAAATAAGTAAGAATACACATTTTTTCCACTGTAGATCCTATCCTATTCGCAGAGAGCGAACAACGTTGGCCGCCTTCACCAAACCACCGGACCTCACTTCCTGACAGTATACCTCAACATTCTTGGTCTGGTTGAAGCATGAGGTCTTCGCTCCACTCTACGGCTATCCCAGGATGATAACGTCGTTAGTCGGCAGCAGGAGGCTTGGCGTCAATGGTTAAGAAGCCAAGCATGGAAACGGAATAAAAAATTCATAAAACGATTTTCACCACTAACTAAACCACTCACAAGATTTATAACTACAAAATTTTCGCAACTTTAGAACACACACAGAATCATGGTTCTCGGGTAGTAATCTAATAATCGTTTAAAACAAAACTGTAACAGAATAAGAAGAGAATCAATGCCAACATCATGCTAGTCCCGATTTGTTGTTGTTGTTTAATTAAATGTCGCATATGTGAGGTGTAAAATACTTATACAGCTTGAAATCAAATAAAGCTTCTGAATTATTAACGGGGCTTTTTCCGATACTCAATCTAAAACAAAAAGGCGAACTTATTTTATAAGTATTCTTTAAGTTCTTGAACTAGTGTGCAGAATAATAGTACTGAGTTGTAAATTTCGAATTAAGCTTTAAAAATAAAAAAAAAATAATAAACTACAAATTCAGCTACCACGTAGGATTAGTTCTTTTATTTTATATTTTACACTATTTTACAAATCAAAAGTGCCAAGCATCCGATGTAGTAATTAGTGACATCGACTGCTGTACCGTAGAGACTGTGTTTGAATCCCTGACAAGGCGTGGATGTTTGTGAATATATAGCATCTTTGAGTCTGTGGGTACTGTAAAATTCCATCCTCTCGAAAGATCGATGGAAAGAAGTGGGAGGTGATAAGCTCCGCACCACCTCCCAAAGGGTTCACTTTCATAATTAAGGAGGTGGAAATGAACTAAATCGTAATCTTATCTATTTGGTGCTTTAAGTTGTGGCTAGCCATATAGGGCAGCGATGCACGTTAAATCTGTCGATAGCTAAAGCGCCCCCCGTTGGTGTGGTGTGGTAGTTTGGAGAGGGGTGTCATCTCAGGTGACGTCCACGTCACTTGAACATGGTTCAAAGTTATGTGATTCGTCGCCAAAAGCCCTCGTGTAGCTGAACAGTGCGACTTTAATATTCACTCACTCACTCACTAAGTTGTGGTAAACGATAGATGTAAAACTAGCTTCTTTCTACGATGAATTTTATAGGCTTCAATCTCTGTCTATACTGTCATTCACGTGGCATCTGGAAGAAAAAGACAAATTGTTGAGTAATAATTAATTCCATTTTTAAATTTCTTCAATAAATTAAAATAGATTACAATTCACACACATGTGTGTAGCCAATGATTTTTCAATGTGTTAATTAACTTTTTCTCTATCAGAGGTGCGAATAATGCAATCAATTTTTTTAAAAAAAATGGAAACAAAACGTTGGCCGTTCACAAGGAACAGAGAAATACAGCCTCATTGTATTTGCATTGTAACAATGTATACATTACATTTACAGTCTATAATGGACAACTTCAATAGCAGTAATCTAAGATTTTGCTTAATTTACATTAAATACCATCATTTTCAGATCAAATTATTTTTTATCAAAAATGTGCGTTTCTGGAAAAAAGTCTAAATTTGCAGAAATCTTAAAGTTGTATATATAGCAGGTATAGTGTGCGTGGTATGGCGGTAGCAAATGTACCCATCTGCTGTTTTCATCCTTGGTGATGACCGAGGTGGAAATATATGCTGCCATCGGCCTTTATGGGTATTAAGCCAGAATGCAATCGAATCTTTATACCAAACCCGATCAACGCATACGCTACCTTCGCTCCGGTTTATAGAGCCTTGAAAATGTCCTTATCGAACTCAAACTTTTATATTGGACTTACCTTCAAAAGTTTATTCCATACCTCTTGATTCGAAATCACAATGCCATTTCTTAAAATGCGCGCCAGATTCCGTCCTATCAAAGCCAACTTTTAAAGTATATCCATTTACATGTTACATTTTGCTTATTCTTGGTACAGTTGAAAAATATTTTGCCATTAACGTGGCCGCCTAAAGAACATAGGAGTTATGTTAGCAGAAGTACGAGAGACGTCACAACCCCTCCAAGAAGAAAACGTGATTACTTGGTGCTCTCAATGCCCTTAATAAATTACGTACCAAATCTCTATTTCAAAATTTCTTCGCTTTCTGAGTTTTATTTAAATTTTTAATCTTAAATCCCTATTTTAACTTTTATACTCTAATATTTATCTTGACTTTAATTTTCATTACTTCATCTTAGAATTAAATTTAATATTCAATTTTAAATAAACTCTTGACAATAAATTTTACTCCAATAACTAGGCCAACATTAATACTACTGTTTAATTTATGCCCACTCTCACTTTTAACATCCTTAATTACTTAAAATAACTATACACTTAAATTTTCTAAAAATATTCTAAAAGTGCAGACCCACCTTGCATCTAACACTGCATATGGAGCTGAACTTCCGCCCTTTCTTGTTGAAGTTATAATTTTCTTTCATAATTTTTCAGGATTTTCAGGGTCAGTCTCCTGAAAATGAAAAACTTTTTGAGTCTCTATTTCCATAATATCAATCAATTCCCTACAATTATTCATTATATATTATTTGTATATCACACAAATTTCATCTCCATCCCCACATCTGTCCCAAAACTCCCAATAGCTGCGCAGTCGTTATTATTATTGTTAGGTGCCCTGACTACGCCGCGCTTCCTGAACCAGATGCCCTACGTAAATAATACAACAACATATATATATATATACACATACAATTACAAAACATTTTTCAATAAACTATTATAACAAATAACCAAAGGAATTTTTCGCATCTCACTTGTGAAGTCATACATCGAAGCAAACAAATGTGCGATTACAAATGTTTTCCAGAAAAAATTTTAACAAGTCAAAAGTTCCAAAATTAAATAAACACTCATTGTAGTGTTTGACTTGGCTTATAACTTTAAGCACCGCCCGAGACTTCTTCTTGCAATACCTTGACCACTTGTTGGAAGATCATAAAAATGAAAATACAACCCGATTTTTATGAGTGTGTTCTCCAACTATACATCCAACGATGAGGTGCTACCACTTTCTTCCTCGGTTGTAACGGAATTTTGTTTTGCTTGTTGTAGGGGCTTCTTCTTGTAATTCCTTTGTCGTCCCCTTCCTTGACTTCCCTGTTGTCTCCGGCTGGTCGGGGTTCTTTTTCTGTTCTCCGTCGTGTGGCCTTAGGTTGTAGTTCTTCATAAGGAACTTCAGTTGATTCTCTGCTTTTTCTTTCTATCTCTAGAAATAGTACTGATGAAAAAAGTTCTTTCTTACTATTATTGGTTCCCTTTCTCTGCCACTCTTTGTGGTCCACTTGCCCCTGACACACCTGATCCTTTTAATAACCCTATTATTCCTTATCCTTTTGTTTTTACTTCTCATTCCCAAATGAACTAGAAGGATCTGACCAGTGATTTGTTTTATGGGTCCTTCTGTATTTTTATATTGATTTGATTGGTTACCAATCCATTTTGCCTCTAACTTACGTTTCACCGTAGATTTTCTTTCCCATATTGTGACTCATTTAATCTTTACGTACTTTTTCCGAAGTAATGTATTTCCTCTGGACTTGATCTTTATACTATTTGGGATACCTGTCTTACCTGACCTCGTCACATTTCCTATGACGATATTCTTATTTGACGCATGTTAACTGTTAATCTTTTTTTTTCCCCCTGATTTCCATATTACAATATTATTATAATTTTTAACTTCTAAGACTCTATAAGGTCCCTTCTCAAATTTTGTTTTTCTAAATTTAGCACATACTTTGTTGGCTGCTGAACTTACAGGGTGTGTATCTAATAAGACCCCATCATTTACCTTTTTATTTTTATGTCTTTCTACGTCTATTATAATATTTTTCCCACCTTCCTCCTGTTTAATTTTTCGTAATTTTAGTCTAGCTTCCTTTTAAAGCTTTTTTCAATATTTTGAATTTTGAATTTGAACTTCTCTCTGAGATCATATAACTAATTTTTGAATGGTGTAATCAATTTCGACCTAAAAAATAATTCAGCAGGTGTTTTTCCCGTTGTTTCATTCACCGCCGTACGAATAGCGTGTGTAAGCAAACCACGTAAGAATTGATCCCAAGTATCGTGTTGATCATTAACATAATTTGCAATCATTTTGCACTATATCTCGATTAACTCTTTCAGTCCGATTTTTCTGTTTTGTGGCCGATATGCAACAAGTCTTCACATGCCTTATGCCTAATCTTTCACTTAAGTGCTCAAAATCTCGGATATAAATTGGGGACCCAATATCACTTATTAATTTTTGAGCTCCATAACGCGATATAAAAGTTATCAAAAAAATGTCCGCTATTATACGAGATGAGGCCTTTAAGAGGTATACTTCAGCCCATTTGCTGAAATGATCGGTTATTACTAAAAATATAGCGGTTACGTCTTATTCTCGATATATGATACGGCCTAACAAATCTAACGTCACTATCTCTATCTGGATAATTCCGATATAATTGGATTTAATCGACCAGCTGGTAACGCGTTTTTATAGTTATTAACTTGGCACATATGGCATGTAGAGCATTATTATTGATCAATGAATTTTCTCATGTACGGAAATAACAAACGTCCCGAATTTTATGGGACATGTTTTTAAATCTGCCTAAGTGTCCAGCAATTATTTGTCATGAAATTCTCTCATTATTTCATTCCCTTAAAGATTTTGAATGTATACACGCATTTCACCTAATGACGTTGCGTGTTTCCCGCATAAAATAACAATCCTTCAATTAAACGGAAATCACCACCTCTCCTCATATCGTTGCATTAACCGAGTTATCTTCCGGGTTTCTAACATTTCTCCTATAGATATGACCTAATTCTGGGCCTCATTTTTCTGTTCTGTTAGCCAATTGCCCCGCGAAGTACGGAACCCGGATGCAGTACAATTAATTTTATCTCCAATTATATTTTCATTACGCTTTTTCGGTAAAACTTTAGCCACCATGTTAACTTCATTTCTGACCCATTAACGTAATTTCCCTTTATTTACCTTATTATTCTAACCAGTGAATTTTGAATTTTCAACGAGATTTCTGATCAAAATCTAATACGATTCTGACCCACCTTATGAAATCGATACCTAGAATACATGGGTATTCTAAATCTGTCAGCACATGAAATGACCAATTTCTTTCTGAATTGTCTGATGCGAATATGTTCAATTCTACGATCCCCATGTTTTGGCATTTCGCACCCTGTGCTGTTATTACCTGCTCATGATTTTAATTTGCTTTATAGAAAAAATATTTTCTATATACTTCTTCCGGATATAAATGATTTATCTGCTCCTGTGTCCATAGCGCTTTCAAAAATGTGTAAGTTATTTAACAAAATAGAACGTAAAGTTCTACGGGTGATATATATACATATCGGAGAAAGCCTAATTGTCTTCTTTTAATGACACCCCTTGAGGCTGATTCCTTAACCTTTACAATATTTAATCGTCCCCTTGCGTCCTATCGCCTCGATTGAAATTTTCACCAAACCCCTATTCTGTACGGTCCCTCTATTGTACCATCATTTCGCTCATTTCGAAATGAGTAAACCCTCTTGCTGTTAATCTCTGATCATTATTCTTGAAAACCTGGCTCCTCTCGAACCCTCTATTACTTTGACGGCTATTCTCGTAAAAAATCATTTCTACTGTTATTTGGTCTACGTCCCATTTCAAATTCCTCCGAAGTTTACCATATTAGCATCAAAATTAGGCATCCGATGCGCATTTTGACCTCTCGTCTTTCTTATATTATCGTTCTGAGAACCCTTTTTTAATTTGGTAAGAATATCTCTTCGAATTTAGCCAAGACTTCTAAAGCTGTATCGTGTTTGTGGATTTCTCACTTCCACATAATCTTGATCTGTGGTTCCTCGAGTCGAACTAAAAATATGATCCACTAATCCTGCTTGGGACATTCCTAATTCTAAACTTCTTTCTATTTTAATAATTGATGTAAACAAAATCAGATGGTTCTTGATTTCTTCCCCTGTTGGACGCGTAGAATGTGTTTGCAATTCTTCTTATTTTTGACCGCGGAAAGCCTCTCGCTAATTCAGCTCTTTGAGCTGGGTGCAAAATCCGTGGCTGTATTTTAAGTAACAACGATCCAAATATCGAATACCAATCTTGAGCCCTTCCCCTGAGATGACTTTTAAGTAAGCACATGACAGATTAATTTGGGATTTCAAGTAACTGTATGTTATATCCTCAATAGATTCGATAAACTCTGCACAGCCCTCTTCTGACCCTGAAAAGTACATTTCAGGTAGAACAGTACTTCCACCTACATTACCTAACCCAGAATTATACACGTTCGGCGTTATTGTGACATAGTTTTAAAATTTTTTATTTTATTCTACCGATAATTCTACATTCTAAATATTCTTTTCTTAGTGACTATTTATGAAGTAAATATTTAACGATCTAAATTTATTCCACTGAATAAATTAACTGGAGAATCTAATGAAGAATTTATTTTTTTTTCATTGAAAATTTTAATAATATGATTTCATTACTTAGCTATAAAAGTTAATGATAGATCTTTTTTTCTTCTCTGATAATTTTAATAATATAGTCATACTACTTAACTATATAAAATAGAGAATGATATTTTTTTCCTCTTCGAAAATTTTAATATAATATAGCCTTTCTATTTAACAATATGAGCTAACGAAGAATATTTTATCTTCTTTTTTGAAATTTTTATAGCCATATTATTTAACCATTAAAATTAATGAATATTATTTTTTCTTCTATAAATATTAATATAATATAGTCATACTACAAAGTAAAGTTAAATAAAATTACTATTCCCACCTTTGTTCTTTTTTAGGAAAATTAAAATTACAATTTATTGAAGCAAATTGTGAATTTTTGTTGCAGCCTCAAGCCTAAATTTATGTTAAAGTGTTTCTCCGTGACTTTTTAATATCACTTTTTTGGGAAAACTTGAAAATGAAATAATTAAATTTTTTATGAAATACTTGAAAAAGATGTAGATTTTTTTAAAAAATCTTATTTTTTGCGTGTGATAATTTTGTTGTGAGTGCATTGCCTTATTCCTTAATTAATCATCTTCTCTCATCAAAAAATAAAAATTTTTTTGGAGAAAAGTTTTTCGCTCTTTAATATTTCCCATTACAACCTAATTGCATAAAGTTACAATTTTAAAAAAATAAGCTTAGTGAAATATAACAATTTTCAAAATTCTGTGACTAATAGATATTCCATATTTAATATTTTGGTAAATTTTCTTGTGTTGGACATACATTATTGTGCAGAAAATATCTGAATTAATTACAAAAATGGTTATCACATTTTGAGATTGAAAAATAAATTAAGATTAGAAAACAGGAGATCGACAGATACAGACGGACAGGCTTTTATTTTTCAAAATTGACAAGATAAATTTGTAAAATTATCAGGGATTGTCTTAATTTTAGTTCAGATATGAAGTTTTTAAAGAGGTACGAAGAAGCTCTTTCATTGGACTTATTTTTAACAAAAATGAATTTGAATAAGTTAATGTTTCTAATTTCTTAATTATTCAAACTATGTAATTCATTTTTAAAAAATTATTTATTCATTCCCACAATCTATTTTTCGATTAATTTAGATACTTTATGTAAAAAAAAACAAAAAATTGTAATTTATGATAAAGTAATTACCAAGAATTACCTTTCTACTTTCATGGGAATTTTACTAATAAAATTGCATTTTTGATTGCTATCGTTAAGTAGAAAAAAAAGTATATGATCAATTTAAAAGAATCTTTGCAGTTTATTATCAAATCTAAAATGAATTTTGTAAGAACACCTTGCTAGGAGAAATATAGTACTATGCATTGGATTATTTGGCAAATTTAAAATAAACCTCGAATTTTGAAAAGTTTTATTCTTTAAGAAAGGAATTTATTAAGTATAAAATCTGTTAGCAAAATTAAACATATTTTAAGAAGAAAATCAATGAATAAGAGTAGGAGTAATAAGAACTCAGAAGTAATTGAAGATATATTTCATCATGTTTTAATGAGTACAGAAATAATAAGGCTGAAGGCGCATTTTTAAAAATAAAAGGATTATCATTCATGTTTGAAGAAGGAAGAGTTTATTATTAAAAGCGGTATTTGTATGACTGGGAAAATAATAAAAGTATGTGTGTTTTCATACTAATATGAAAAAAAATCTGCATTTCCCATAAAAATGAAAACTTATTTTATCGTAATTACAAATGCACGAATACTTTCAATGCAGTAGAATCTAGCCTAGACATATTTGTTATACATGGAGTATCAAAACGTTCAAGGTCCTTGGAAAATTTAAAACTTAAGAAAATGCAAAATCAATCATGGTTTTATTTCTTTCATAAAGTTTATATTTCTGATTTACAGGATGATTACAATTAAAGCTACACTTTCAAATTGCTTTGAAAAAGAACCACAGCTAAGATTGATTTCAAAATGTAAGTGAATATACTTGAAAAACGAGGAAACGATATGGGATAAGAAAAATTGATTAACCCTTTCCTTGTAGCTTTTAAGTCGTTTCTGCCCAAGGATAATTAAAAACCGTTTTCCCATGCAATGTGGTAAGACTGAAGTAATGGGTTAGATTTTGACTAAAAATAAAACGACTATTGAATAACTTTAAGGCACTTTTTTCCATCAAAACATCCAGGTACAATCATGCATTGACCTGTTCAATGTTCAAATCATGCCAAAACCGGCGTAATTTGGTTTAAATGCTAATTGCAGTCGAATCTTTTTGTATTACGCTACTTAAGCGCTGTCTATTGATACATTTGAAGCTTTTTTTTTCACGTTATACCATTTCTACTCTTTGAAAGTATATTCAATTCAAATGTGAAGTTATTCTAACCTGTGGTTCTTTATTAAAGTATTTTGAAAGCGGAAAAATTATAATACCTTGTATACTAGGTGAAAAATCATTATCCAGTATATCATAAAGATATATTCAGCAAACAGAAATATATCAACTTATAAAAATACTTTAGCTATATTTTCTACAAACACTTAACATAAATATGTTTCATGGCTATTTTATGAAGAACAAACATATCAGAGGAAAATTGTATTTATTCGGTAATATTACAGTACTTAAAAAATAATAATCTTCTATAAAAATTTCAGAAAACTTCTCACATTTTGAACTTTAATAATCATACAGTAATGGAATGGGTATAACGCAAAATTATATAAATGTATATATAAAGGAGAAAAAAGATTCACTCATTCCTAGGTATTCAGTACTATTAGACCTACAAATATTCAATTTGGTAAGCTTGTTTCCGATATTAAGTGGATATTTTGTTAGAACTGGTGTTACTCAATTCGACTCCGAAAGGGATTGCAAGGAGTTATGAGTCGTTTTAGGAAGAGTTATAAGCCGGAGTATTCCCATTTTTGAACTGTTAAATCTGCAGATTTGAAATTTGGTATGCTGATTTATTTTGTTGAGTAGAAATCCACCAAGAACAAATTTTATGAAAATCGAGATTTATGTTAGAGGTGGGGGCTAGAGATTGTTAATAAGGCCTACATGTAAGAAATTCGGTGAATATGGTTTCTCTTTTCAGTAGAGATCCCATAAGATTGGGTTTTGTGTTAATTCCTTCCTTGGTTTGTGTGGAGCTAAGGGGTCGTTCTAGATAAAATTCTCGTTTTTTTAACTATTAATCCCACCATTTTGAAACTTGATAAGTAAGCAGTTTTTGATTCAGTATACACTCACTAACAAGCTTTCTTGGAAATGAAACACTGGTAGTTTCGAGTTAGACTAACCACACCTGCTTATGCACGTATTTGCCCAAGGTCACGAAAATTGAGATGGGCTCAGCAGGCATTGGCCCCCGTGGGCCGTACGTCACTCAGAAAAGTTTTTTAGAGATCCGTTAAGAATAGTTTTGCAAAAATTGTCTTCCAAAAGGGTTTTAGATTGTGTATAAATAAAAAAGTATATTTCTCGTGTCAAAACTACGAACTTGTATATTATATTACCTCCATTTACGGGTAGAAAATTATAATAAGTGTGTAATTTCTCTGGAAAAAAATGAATTAACCTAATACTAAAAAAGCAGAGTAAAAAGAAAATAATTTATTTTATTTTATTATTGGTATCATGCGGAAAAAAATTGCATGATAAACATTGTATTGCAAAACTGTTGAAACAGATGTTTGACATTAACTCCTTCACTGTTCAAAGGCTTAAAGCTTATAACTTTGCCGTAAATCTTTTCATCTTACCTTTAAAAAGAAAGAAAGTCCTTTCTCTGCTTTGAGTAAATATTCCAAGCAATATGTTTTGAAAGACACAGAGCCGACGTTTATCACTTTAAGCTTCGACAGTTTATGAAAGTGAAGCACTTTAAACATCAAAGCGTCGGGAGACACCTAAATTTTAACTTCTTTTAAACTTTCTATAAACTGCCGTAGCAATTGATCTAGAGAGAGAACAATAAAAAAGAAGAAGAAAATAGTGCAAGACTTTTGGAGGCAGTTTCAAGACATAATTTATGAACAATTTAAGTTTATTGGTATTTCATACTGGAAAGGTTCTCAAAAATTCAAGTTACTTATGTAAGAATTTTAGGAACTTAATTCAAACTGAATTGAATTTTGAATAGTAGAAAACTAGAAATGAGTATAAAAAAAATTAAGCTAGTAAATCATTTGTAACGTAAGCCGTTAACCCGCGGTCACTCGCGCCTGTTTTTGCTACCTTCGTTACTCGCGGGGTGTAGAGAACACCCCAAACTTTTAACACGTGTATTTAATTATGAAAATAAAAAATAAGTTATTATGATACATATTTATAAAGTACAAGCTGTTTTTTGTATTATACAAATAAAATTATTAAATTTATTGCACACAAATGAGACTAACATTAATTTAAACTAAACATACAAATTGTTTCATTTTAAAACACATAATTTTATATTTTTTCATAAACTAGTAAAACGTATATGCTAGTAATAAATATACTTTATTATTAATGAGATAATGATTGTAGAAAGTAGAAAAACAGTCTTTCAGAGCAGGCTGTGTACAAATGCTCAACTTCTCGTGGGAGTTCTCAGCCCTCCAGATAAACTTTTGAAGGTCATTACATTCCAATCGTTCCTTAAAGAGGGATTACATCACGCCTGAAGGTTCAATGACCTAAAATGTGCAGCTACAGAACAAATCGTGGTTCTGCACATTCTTTTTAAAAATCTGGGAGGATTTTCTGGTTGCTGGAGTGTACAGAACACCCCACGCGAGTGATCGCGGGTTAAAGATATCTCAAGAATTAAAATCATAGCATGAATGAGATTGATAATTCACTCATAGGTTTCTTGAAATGATTTTACAAACTTATTGACGAAATAATTGTCAAATTTATTTAAGAATTAAATAAATAGAATGGGTGAGAAGTTAAATTTATTTAAGGATATTATTTTTGCTCTAAGATCCTTTTAAAACATAAATCTTTCACCATTTGGAAAACATGTAAAAGACCATTTGAGTTTCACTGTAATGTTTTCATAACAATAAAATTTCTTAAGAAATGAGTATGGAGAACTTATCTAAACTAGTTTTGATTATTTTTATTATCAAGTTTATTAAAATTGGATTGCCATAAAATCAGGTGCATAATGCACAATGTTTAACACAAAAAATAAGATGGAAATTAACGGGTGCTCATTATAAAATAATAACTTTAAAAATAAAAAAGGAGATGGGCATAAAAAGAAATTATACTTATACATAGGTCGAAATACTGTTTATTTAAAAGAAATTACATACCTTAACGAACTTAAAGTGTTACAGTTCTAGAAGTATACAATTTTTTCTACAGCCTGAGATAAAAACTCGAATGTATGACATCAAAACATGACAGCATTGCATACGTACGTTTCATGTTTCTTCTTAAGAAAGAGGTGAGCGTTATACAGCGAATATGCGTAAACATTTAAACGTGCAGCTTTAAAGTATTGGTGAGTGTTATACGCCAAATTTTATGGTAATCTTCCTTACAAGAAAATTTATATCAGTTTACTCCAACGATGAAATTAAAAATTATTATTATTTACCTATATACATAGACCATAGTTATTTCGAATACCATTAGAAATGCATACTTCCTCTTTTCTGCCAAATTAGGGGTTCTTAAAATTACTATGCCTTGGACCCCTATTTATAAAAAAAAATCAAGTAAAATGACCCTGCTTCAATGCATTAATAAAAAATTATAAATTTAACTAAAATGTCATTAATGGTAAATGTTGACGTAAACACATAAAATATATTTAAATATTTGAAATAGTGTTTATTATTGTTCCCAATGAGGTGGTTATCTTCGTGTAATACAAAGAAACTAAGACAAAACTGTTACATTCACTTCATGTTTCGGGATCATGCAAAAGACAAAAGTAAACTGTTGATTAGATGTACACACTTTTTATACTGGAATATTTTAGACAAACCATTACATGGTGTGATGATATTCTTTTCCTATTAAAAACCTGTGATGACAGCCACATCCACATTCTACCGACTGCTACCCTGCGACGTATGACATTACTGTATTTTATGTACCTAATTAAAAGCTCTTTTCTAAAATTTTTACTTTAAATTTTTAAGACATAATAATATGATGTATAATTTATTATTGCCTTCATTATAATGGGAAGACGTTACAAATGTTTAAATTACTTTAAACTTTTCGTTGAATTCCTAGACTTGTCCACACATCCCCAAATCAATTTCGATTTTTCATGGACCCCCTTTGCAGCCACAAGACTCCTGGGATTTGTAGGAGCTACTTTAAACTTGTGATGCAAATGATCTCGTTTGTTAAATTTTACAAGTTGTGTTTTTATATTATTTCTTCTCAAAATATTTGAATGAATATTTCATTTTGTTAAAGTCCAGGAAGAAGAAATAATTTAATTCATGAACTGATTTACAATAACTCTGCATTTAAGCTCAATGATTTCTCAATAGATTTTTATAAAATCCATTCTGTATCTGATACTATTTTACATCAGTATCAGTATATTCGTTGCAGAAATATTGGAAATATATTTTTTCAAACAACAGCCCTTACAAATAGGCCATTGTGCCTTTTTTTCAACAAATCCTATCTGTAAGATTAACTATCATCATTACGGGCTTATTATTTTATATCTAATTCTATAACGTTCTATTGTTCGAAGAAACGAGCTCCCCGATGAATTTGGAACCGTATTGCAATTAATTGTTCTCTTTTCCTGGTGGAGTAATTGTTCTGTAATAAAGCCTAAAATAGCGAAAATCCCAGGAATGAAGGGCTATTTTTTTCGATATTATTTTGACATTCCTATACTTTACTTTTATCAGTATCTTATGACTGCAGTTACATTAATGTTATTTATAAAGAATTACCACTCAGAGGAATATTGATAGTAAATTTGGTCAACATTCTGCCTAAGCAGACATAAAACACATTTGTAATAATAAATACCATAAAAATGGTACATCGAAATATTTGGAGGTTAATTTATAACTTAATAGGTGGTATTTTCTTGGTTCGATTTTCCTAAGCATCGCCAAAATGCTATAAGTCCTTTTATTTTGAGAGCTTAGTGTGATACGTTAGAATTTAATATGGCGTCGCAATATGTAGGAAAAAAATAGAACCTAAAAACTTCATTTTAAAATTAAAATCGACTTTTTTTCATTAGAATTTCAAATTTCATAATTACTATCCTACATCAGTAATTTAAGGAAAATCAAAGTATATTGGCAAAATTGTAAAATTTGATATCTATTAGTTGAAAATATAGCATCCTCAACACAGCGAGACTCTTATATATAAAATTAAAAGATCTTTTTGCAATTATAACATGTATAACAAAAACATTCGATTAAAATATTGCTTAAGTATTTATTGCTATTATATTCAGCTAAAATATCATATGCAGATCAGTGACAAAAGAGCTCAAAATTAACCAAATAAAAGACACAAATATGAAAAATTTCAAATAGTAATTGCAAAATTTCTAAGCCGTTTATTGAATTACCATGGAATTTTGCTGTAATGGCTATTATACATATAGGAACTACTTCTTTCTACGAATTCTAGGTTTTATATAATAAATTGGTGCTCTAGACATATGTTTTTTGTTACTAGGTATATTTATAAACTTTGGCTTAAGTTCCGATTTATTGAGATTTATCACAAAGTTGAGAATATTTGAATATTATCTTCAATACATTCAAATGTTTCTACATATGAATATTTTAAAATTGTTTTAAATTACTTTGGAAATTAGATTTTCTAAAAAGATGCATTTTCAATGGTAATTAAAATTGAAGCTTTAAACTTTGCACCACAGAATATATTTATTTTCGTGATTTCTTATATTATTCATATGTTGGGGAATAAAGTTTTTGTCAAAACAAATTTTGAAATGAAATAATATATCAGACAATTAATCAAGAAACATTCGTGTGTGTGTCTTCATTTTTATATGGAAGTAAATTTTTTGGTTTAGTATATTTTTAGAAAAATAGTTTTACATTTATTCGTATATATTTTGCTGTTTAAAATGAACATATATTAATCATTATGATTTTTTTCTATTTTTCAGTCATTCTTCACAATTGATGAAAATATAGACTGCTTTTTTATAATGTTTGATATTCCCCCTGGTTTCTTTAAAGATATGTATTATATTCCACATATACTTACCATCACAACATATTATTTTCCAGTTCTAAAATCATTTTAAAACCAAATGAAATCATGAGGAAAAATTTTTATATATTTTTGGAAATAAATTAAAAAGATCAACTGAGTTTACAAACTATTTTTGTAACCTTAAGATTCTACACAAAAAACAAATAATTTTCTAATCTATTAACAATATATACAAATTATTCGAAGCATTTGATTTTTTTACTTTCTTTTAAACGATAATATGTATACAGAACACTGAATCAGAAAAAGTGCAAACAAGAAAAGATACAAAAGCAGTTCATAAATATTAATTCAAATCAAATGGTACATGCAATTACTTTAATATTGTAAGTAAATTCTCTGTTTAACTATAAATACTGATTAATTGCATGTTTATTTATGATACTAAACATGAAATATTAAACACAAAAGTAATACAGCAATCTATTCACGGCAAAATTCACCTGAAAAGATTAATCTTGTATAGTTTTATTTAAAAAAATTCAAGATGTATGTTTTTTATTTCTAGCGTTATTATTATACGTTCTATTATTACAAAAAAGACGTGAAGTGGAAATAGAAATCATGGATGAAATTTTGTCTCCTCATTCTTTAACTCAGTTTTTTCACAAAGGTTAGGATATAATCAATCGTATTTCAAAATTAAATGATAATTTTATTTAGTAAAATAATGTTGATACCCAAAACTTATTTGTATTAGAAAAATAGTTCTACTATTAAGGTCAGATTCTTAATTAAACAAATTGGAAAGACTAAAAAAAACATTAAACCAAAGATCAATTTAATATAAATTCTTCCTAAAGGAAAAAGCAACGATGTAAGAACTAATTCTCCAGCTATGAGATTAATAATGATAAGAATAAATTTCATTAATTATATTTTATCAATCCTAGGGCAAGAGATAAATAATTGAATTATTCTTAAGTGAGTTAAAACCTTACAGTAACATTGTTTTCCTCGACATGTCTTTCGTTTTGGAAATAAGAAAAATAATATCATGATTTTATTTTCTGTATCATGCTTTTTTAGTACTAAAACAATTAGAACCTTTTCCTTGTTAAGAATTAAACATGCAGTAAATTACCTTTAAATATATATATATATATATATATATATATAAATGTCTTAACTATTATTAGAAATTAGATTAATTGAAAAATAAATTAAGAAAATTTATTGTTCCATGAAAGAGAATTCTAGTTAATATAGAATGTTGGAATAAATTATGGTAAAT
This sequence comes from Trichonephila inaurata madagascariensis, assembly GCA_019973955.1. Taxonomy (NCBI): domain Eukaryota; kingdom Metazoa; phylum Arthropoda; class Arachnida; order Araneae; family Nephilidae; genus Trichonephila; species Trichonephila inaurata. The sequence goes on along the minus strand of BMAV01019728.1, from coordinate 106,534 downwards.
AACTTTAACTATAACCTCTCTCTGTTCTCGTGCAGAAGGAAGCATTTTCTTTACAGTCCATCAACTTTTGTAAATACTTTTAAATCAACTAGACTTAAGCACTTAGGAAGAAAACCATTAGAACGCAGTTTATGATTTTTTCAGAAATCAAATTGCAGATTCACCAATATATAAACCTTTACAATAAAGTTAGTATCTTATCATTCAAACGATGCATATTGATTTAATCTACTTGAACTAGTCATTAAATAAATCATAAATGCATATGCCAAGATTTAAAGTAAAAATAAATATTTCTAAGGAATGGTGATAGATTGTAGCCACATACACCTTAATAATATTCAATTCATATTGAGTAGGTATCATTCACACGCATACGTAATACAGTTTCATAATTGGCAATAGTGCTCTAAAATTTTACGATAGAAGAGCAGCGTGCTGATGTCCACTTTTTGTGGTGGAAAAATATTCATAAATAAATGCTACCAGTTTATGGAAAGATGTGCTTATCACGTAAATCAGTGTACAATTGGAGGAAGAAATTTTCGCAAGGTTGTTCCAAAATTGTTGATGAAGATAGAAACAGCCGTCTAGTTTAGACATTTTATTATACCTATCTGATCATTATCTAAATGCAACCTACACTATGATATACGTCAAGATTATTACTAATTTTAATATTCAGAATATAAATTTAGTACGTGCGTGATAGCTGATTCTCACCAATGATAAGTGTCAAAGAATAGTAGATCGGCACCTTTTAACTTGAATCACTTCAATTTCGACAGCTAAGTTGCCAAACTTCTTAGCCTCCGTAAGACAGTGTTTCTCAAAATTTCAATATTGACGACCCAATTTTCAATCATAATTTTCATCGCGTCCCCCTCCAAACAACAATAATGTACTGAATTCAATAATAATGAACTTTAACGCTGTAAACATAAACCGTGCACATTATCAAGAAAAGTATTAAATTTTCTATATGACAAGCTGATTGGGGTCAATTGTAATTATTAAACAGTTTCTTAACTCAGTGTTGATGAATTAATGATCAAATGCATTGTGCATTAGTGATACATTTATAAGTATATAATATCAGCGCAAATAAATATTTTGCTTTTTATTATGTCAGAATGTATTTTGGTTTTTCTTTCTTTCAAATTATTAATACTTTTTTGAATAATTTTTTATTTTCAACTTTTCGATATACTCGCGCCCCCTGGTAGGATTTTTACGCCGTAATAGAGGGGTGCGCCCCATATGTTGAGAGTCGCTTCCATAAGACAACAATCACCTCCCTCAGTGATAAAAAAAATTAAAATCCGGCGTATAACGGGGACTTTTAACACAAAAAACAACAAAGAAATTTACAAGTGCGCGATGTTGGACGGGTATAAAAATGATACTTTAAAATAAAAAAATATATATATATATATATATACAAAAAAATATATGAACATAAAAAATAAGCTTCTATATGTATCGAAATGCTGTTTATTTAATATATATATCACATTCCTTATGAGCTAAAACTGATGTAGTTCTAGAAGTACTATTTTTTTTTAAAAGATTCTGAAAATATCTTGAATAAATGACTTCAAATACAATATAAATATGCAGACATACATTTCAATTTTCTTTGTAATAAATTGAATTCCTGGTATAGGACGGTACACGTTTAACATGGGATTTTATGGTAATAAAAGGCGAAAAGTTTTAATTCAAAGATCATATAAATATGAAAAAAAATATTACTATATATGTAAATTTTGAAATATAGATATATATATATATATATTATAAATTTAATGAAAGTCTTTTCACACATTAAATAAAAAGCACAGCTATATATATATATATATATATATATATATATATTGTGTGTGTGTATATTTTAAATTTAATGAAAGTCGTTTCACACATTAAATAAAAAACACAGCTATATATATATATATATATATATATATATATATATATATATATATATATATATAATATATATATTATATATATATATATATATATATATATATATATATATATATATATATATATATATATATATATATATATATATATATATATATATATATATATATATATATATATATATATATACTTTCATTAAATTTATAAATAAATTTTCGTCTGTATTACATATAATTCCTCAAACTAGGAAACAAAAATATTTCTCTAAATAAGTTTTTTCAATAAATGCTAAGATATATCTTTTCTGTTTTAAAAAATGTACTTTACTCCTCTTTTACGAGAATTAAGTCATACGTAGAACTTTACGACTGCAAGAGTATTGTTTTAAATACTGGGATATACGGAACTTTGAGACGAGAAAAGGATTTCAGTGATTAATGACATTGGATGCATTGAATGATGTTACTCCCAAAGTTTTTTTCAGGCTCCATTTAACATATTTCTGAAGAAATCGATCGAAAAAAAATGAAAACTGTAGAAGAAAAATAAGAAAGAAAATACTGCGAACACACAGAAATTCGTTCTCGATTTATATCATACCATGACATTCAGGAACTAATATAAATGTAATTTGTAGGAATTGATTTCTTATAAAAGGGAAAGTATTATTCAAGTATCAATAGCACAATTCCTCTTTGGAACAGAAAATGTAAGATTTTCAAATATAGGTTGTGTTCATTATAGATTTTATATAATTGAGTGAAATCGCAAGCAATTTATATGGCTGTATAAAACTGCATACCTATTCATTAGAAGAACAATTTGCGCTTTATCTTGCGGAATAGTCATAGGTAAGAAAACATGTGGATTTCTCTTTAGAACTGCATTAGATTTAAAAATATTTTAAATTATACTATTAATTTAAAAATACAGCAATATAGTATTCAGAATATAGTAAATCTGCAAAATCAACACTTACGCCTTTTTTCGTTACTTTCTACAATGAACTCAAATGAATATATTATTATAATGTCTTTTATATGTCTGAAACATCTTCCTTCAGGTTATATGAAAAAAAAATAATATATATATATTAAGTTATGCTATAATTTTCAAATCTTATTAATTTTTAATTCCATTCTTTTTATACTTCTGTTAAGTGCTACATTTCAGCCATTCACACGCAATAACTTACTGGCAATAACTTATATATTGTACTCATATTTAGCGCGGTCTTTGCATTTGTAAGTGCAATTTTTAGGTAAGTTACCTCTATCTCGTAATGGATTTAGATATTCCTATCCATTACTTTCAATAGGTTTTTGCTCAGTATTATTTACATAAATAGGAAGGTTGGTTGGCCAAAAAACATGCTCGACCCCACTTTTAAATAAATTATTTGATATATTAGCAATGTTTATAACACTGCAGCATCCATTTTATAATTTTTAATCTCGGTTACTCATATGTCCTTCATTGTGCGATTTTCCTAATGTCAAAAGTTTTCAAATGTGATTGTTGGATGTTATTTCTTGTTTGTAGAGAATAAGCCTGTATATATATATAGTAAAATAAACTAAAAACGAAGAAGTACTAGAACCTACAGTGCTAAAGCAAGAAGAAATTGGAATTCACCAGACACAACAAATGTAGATACAAAAAAGTCTTTGGACTAAACTGGAGACCTATTATGATTTCTAAAGCTTTCACTGATATAGGCCAGCGAATTAGGGTTAGCAATGCCTTATGGATCCAACCTTCCCCGTACAGGAGAAATTTTCGACATAATAGGGGAAAAAACATCCAAGTTTAAAAGTTAAGCCTAATACAACACGTGGAAGAAAAACCTGATAATATATTAAAATGAAATTTAAAGAAAAGAAACAATAATAATCCCCAAAGGGAGGAATAAAAAAAAAATTATAAAAGAAAAATTGGATAAAATCTTACATGTAAATTAAAAACTAAATCGAAAATTCAACCATCTACGAGTAATATGTATATATATATATATATATATATATTACCATAAACTAAAACCATTCTACTATAATTTGTGTTATACATATTATACAATATAATATTCTTATATATTGTTGTTTAAATGTATTTTAGATACATTTATATATTCTTCGTAGCCAGTTGGTGCGAATCATAATTCAAGATTTTGCAGATATATAAAATATTATTTTAAAATGATATTTTTTACAAAATCATAATGACATGTCTGGCGGTTTAAAATACCACACCAGAAAGAAAAAAACAATAATAAAACTTTACTTATTGCACGCATACATGATATTAGGAAGAAATCACACAAATATATTTTTGTGGGCAGAGTTTAAGGTATACAAGGTCTATAAAATTAGAATTCACAGCTTTAGAATTCAGGTAGATTTAATAGCTCTAAAATGGGCAGTAACCGTGATGAATGGGGATTACATAACAGGTACGGGCATATGATTGCCTGGTATTTTGAGTCTAGTCTACAACACATCAGTGGTAGCGGTTAAAGAGGAATGGCCACCGAGTTTCTCACAAAAAGAAGATTTCATATTTTCAATGGGTGAGTTATCTGTTAAACGAGCTGGTACGAGCAACAGTTGCACAATATCAGCAACAAGGTAGGACAGGATTCTATTGGCTACATGTGGTCTTGTTTTTACCTTGTATAAAAAACGACTTTTGTTAAAACCCCAAAGAGTTCAACAGCTCACATCAAATTTGTAAAAATGTATAACTTTAGTTGCTTAAATTACCGACGACACGAAGAGGAGATTTTGATGTCATATAGACAATTACTGTCAAAATCATCACACTCAATGCAGGATCCGTGAAAGATATTGAACGCAAGAAAAGGGAAGTATATATATTTGGCAACTTTGAATGCAAACAGGCCATTTGCGTTTTCTTCTGGATACCCTCAGATATACCACTCATCCTGAATTTGCACGCTGTGCCTGTCTTGAAAATACTTCATAATAATGATCTCCACGCAGACTATCTGAGCTGCTTCTGACGTCGTCACATCGTCCTAGTGGATACCTGTCGTGCCGCAAACCAACCTGCTTACTGGTATAAGTCCCGTTATGAGGCAGTATTATCCTGCAAGGCATACCAAACTTCATATTTGTCTTCTCCGGCGTTCGTTTTTGGTTAAACCATTGAGATCCTGCATGTCATTAGGGGGGGCCCCCCCCAAACCCCAAATTGTTTTCAAATGTTTACAAGACTGCATTTGGGGTTTCCCTGACTAATGGGTATCCCCGGAACACCCCAAATTGGAAAACCCCGATAGTAGTCACAAGTTAAATGGAGGGACTGAACTATCGTTATTTAGTACTAATGGCCGAAAATGTGTAGTGCTCAGAATTGGAAAAATGCTACATCTAGACTGCATCCAGGCAACTGTGAAGTACCCACATAGTTTTATGATTTGGCTATGCGTATCAGAATATGGTATAGGTCCCCTCCATGTCATCAATGGAACCTTGAATGTCAGAAAATACATTGACACCACATTAGAACCCAAACTTTTTCCATTTCCACCAGGGATCTATTTACTAACTACGCTTTATTTAATATTTAGCACGATTCTGCTTCTTGATACACAGTAAAAATAATTTAAAAAAATGGTATTGTTCTGGATCATTGGGGTTTTCTACCCTGGGCGGGGGAAAACCCTCTTGGTCTCAATCCCATTGAAAAAATTTTGGCCCGGTTGAAACCTTTTTTTCCGGGAAAGAGGTCCCCTGAAAAAAAAAAGGGAAATGGGGGGGATATAACTGCTCCCTGGCGTCATGTAATAACGTAGTAAGAGCTTAAATCTATTTTCAACTCAATGAAACATCGAAGGAAGGCTTTAATAAAAAATAAAGGTTACCACCACTAAGTACTGATAACTCACTGCTATCATGAGGGAACTAACTTTTTTATTATACTTGTAACGTAGTTATGACAGCATCACTGTTTTTCGTTGCAAGTATTTGAATTTTGTTTTTTGAATTGTATTAAATAATAAATTCCTTTAATATTATATAAAAGACTTTGCATTTTGTGCTACGTAACACTTTTTTATAAACATGCAAACTTAAAAAAAAACATAACAACTTTAAAAAAGTGTGCACAATGTTGTATATACTCTTTATATATATGTATAAATTATTGATCTAAAGCATTAGCATTAATCATTCGATGACATCGAAAAGAACATCTATAACTCTCACCTCTGGATTAAGAAAGGACAGAAACTGGGCATCATAGTTTCTAAAATTGAAATGGAATTAACGTTTTTTTTTACCCGTAGCCACCTACCATAAAATGAATTTTTGAAAAATCCCTTTTAGTGGATCTATACTCAAAAAGTATAAACATGTTGCCAAATTTAAAGTCTAAACCTAATATTGAAAAACGGGAATTATTTTATATAAAGACCCACACACAGTAGCCTTCTTTGAGAGTCAAATTCTGTGAACGACCCTTTTTTAATGAATTTCAAATCACCAAAAGAAACATGAAATTCAGATTTTATTATTATAGTCCTAGTAGCTCAAAAACGGGATCTTTTTTTTTAAAAAAAAAAATGTGCCCCAGTAACCCCGCTTCCCCTGGGAGTTGATTTCCGTAAAATTCTCTCTTTCTTAGTGGATATCTATTCAACAAAAGTAACACGTTTAACAAATTTTAAGTATATTAGTCTAACCATTTGAAAACAGGAATTTTTCTATAACTCCTCTTGATCCTTCGCAAACTCTTATGGGGGTGGATTTTCGCAAAACTCTTAGTTAGAGAAACTATATTATATATATACATTGTGTGTCAATTTTCGTGCAAACCTATTTTTCAAACCTATTATTCTACACCATGAAAAAATCCTCACTAAGTTTCAAGAGCGTACGTGTAATAGTTTAAACATAGAAATAAATACATATAACGGATTTAATCCCCGAAACGCCACTTAAGGGAGGATTTTCGTAAAACAATTTTGTAGCGGATGTGTACTTCGTAAAAGGAATCTGCTTACTAATTTTCAAATTTGTACGTCTAATAGACAGGACATAATTGACAAAAAGGACATTAATAAAAAGGACATAATTAACAGTAACGCCCCTTAAGCCTCCCCCCATTACAAAGAAGTATATTTTATAATGTAAAGTATTTCATATCACACACAAGAAGAAAACATGCAATGTATTATGATTGATTATAAACGTTTACTTTGCGAAGCGTTTTCATCTATTCTAACGTATAAGATTCAATAGTTTTGAAACTTTCAAATAATTTAAAAGTAATAAAAACAATTCATTTTAAGGATTATCTAAGAAATATCATGTTTCATTAAGCACTTTTTAAAAATATATTTCTTATTCGAAATTTAATTTAAATCTTAGTATTTCTATGCTGGGAAATCAATTTCCGTAATTTTTTTTAACTGGCTGCTCCTCAAAATCAATCAAGTTGTTTCCTTTTATTCACAAGTTCAATCTGAAACAGAAATTTGAAATTTCTTAAGACTTGCATCTTCGGTTTGCACACATATTAGGCTCTCTACTCGGAATCATTTTCAGCCATCTACTTACGAAGTTTTGGGACATTTCCTCCTATTTTTTAAAATATTTTAAGTTAATTTATGTTTTTATTTCCATGCATTTCTTAATTTTAGTCTACACAATTTAAATTTATCTACAGTAACTTCTAACTACTAGGCAATTGTGTAAAAGCTATGTGAATGTCACCTGAAATTCCTATATTGCATATAGAGCCCAACATGGTTATATTATCCAAATAGTCTCTCAAAGATATTTTATAATTTTAAGCAAAAATAAATTGTAATGGTTTCAGTGCTGCCAAATGTTATAGATTATTCCCCATTACTTAATTTAAACAGAAATGAAATTTTATGTAGAATAGAAACTTATTTTTTGATTATTTCTGACAGATATAAAAACATGTTAATAAAATGTAAAGAAGTTATATAAGTATTTGTTGCTTTAATTATCTTTACACTTTACTCCAATATTATGTGTTGAATGGATGCTTTAAATATTAAAAAAAAAAAACGTCTGAAAATATTTTAATTAATTCAAATGTGTTTGCTATAAAAACGTATTATTATTATTATTATTTACAAAGAAATATGTTGCGGCTTCCGTAATTCTAAATAAACGGAAGTCCTTGAATAAAGTTAAGACTATTAAAGGGAAACTTCTTGGAAAACACAACCTAAGTAAGATAATTTTATTAAAGCTATACTCAAAAACATGAAATCCTTCTGAGAAGGATGGTGTTGCGAAGAGAGCTTTTAGCTTAATTACTCTCCACAAGAGAATTTTCGGTTAGTAAAAATTAAATAATTTGGCATGGAACATTGTTTTCCTCAGGGAAGAGAATAATTCATACCTTGGAATTTTTGTTAGATAACATACCCCAAAACATTTACATATTATGCAGTTAGAAAAATTGACTTTTTAATTGTTTGATTATTTTTTCCCGTTATCTAATTGGAAGTTTTTAATAAGAAATAAAAAAGGATTAATATATATATATATATATATATATATATATATATATATATATATATATATATATATATATATATATATATATATATATATATAACTTTTGAATTATATTGTACATTTGTTAGCGTGAATCATTCAGACTATGGAAGATTTAGAAAGTTACATGGTAACGGTAATGGTTATACATTTACGTGGAACCTTAGAGATAGCTCTATTATCCACTCATCATAATAAATTGAACAGAGAACAATTTGTTGAAGTTACATATAAAAATAAAAAGCAGTCCATATTAAATGCAGCGCAATAACGCTGGTGGAGGGGTAGGTGGAAACCACTCTCCCATTTGATTCAGTTTCTGTTTCGCTTTCATAGGAAAACGAAGAAAATGATCAATCTCCATGACAGCAAACCCCGTCTTTCAACCGTCTGCCGCATCTTGATGGAACGAGGAGAGAAGGGATATATTTTTTAATAACAAGGATTAAGAGAAAAATATTTTAAGTCCGTTACACGATACCTCTAAATAACTGCGTGCGGTTATTGAAAGGAATTTTAAAATAACCGCTTGGAAAAAAAAGTAAAGAAAGGTAGAGGAGTTTGAAATAAGATCATGAGGGTGAGTTGCCACACAAAACGCGATCAAAACTTCCATGGCGCGGGGGTGGGGGGGAAAAATTAGGAGGAAGTCTTGAAAAAGAGACAACTAGTGTAACAATAAAGCTCATATCTTTTAATTCATATCAACATTCTCATACTTTTCAGAGCTGGGAAGTGTTGATACGAGTGATTAAGAACTGCTCTAGGTCTCTTAGAAGAGCTGGGAATAGAATTGTCAAGCCGGATTTCCCTGATAGATTCATTAGAAATCTGTGGTAACCGGTTGAAGAAATTTTCTGATTGTTTTTTGATGAAATCAAGAAGCGGTGGAACTTTAAGATCTTTATGCAAGACTTCGTTCCTGACAAACCAAGGTGCGTTTGCTGCTCTACGCAGTTGAATGTTTTGAAAAGTGTGTAATCTTTTCAGGTGAGTAACTGCCGCCCCTGCCCAGATGGGAGAAGCGTACAACATGATGGGGCAAAGAATGGCTTTGTATAAAAGAACCTTGTGCCTTATGCGAGCTTGCTCTTGGGAGAAATCAAGCGATTTAGAAAGTTTCTCATTCCAGTCGCCTTTTGGTGGGCGGAACGGATGTATTTAGCAAAGTTTAATTTAGTATCAAGTATTAAACCTAGGTACTTATATTCCAGTAACCCAGGGACAGGCTGATTAAAAATGCTGACATGCAGGAGGTTTCCGATGCACCGCTTTCTCGTAAAGAGGAGGCATGCGCTTTTAGATGCATTAACCTTTTATTTTCCAGTCGTTAAGCCATGTTTCGAGTCGAATGACATAATTTTGAAGCCGCTCAATGATATTGCGGTTATAAATGTTTTGGGTAAAAATGGCAGTGTCGTCCGCGTACATCGCTAAGTGGACTTCGGCAGTTTTGGGAATGTCGTTGATGTATAGATTAAAGAGCTTGGGCCCTAATAAAGATCCTTGTGGTACCCCACTGAATAGAAAAGTTACATGTTTTTGCACGCAAAATCTGTAATGATGAGTACATTTTTCTTTTCCTTTTGCAAATTGTTACAATTAATTTTAAAATTTATGTAAATAAATATATGTTGTTAATTACAATGGATTGAGAAAAAAATAAACCTTTAAGTAATAATATTGGTCTATAAGATACGAGAACAAGGCTGTAGTAGCCAAGTGCGATCACAAACTAGTGGTCAGAATTGTTTCTGCAGTCTAGAAGGTTAATTCTTGTTGCCACTAAATTTATGCCATGAAGAGCTTATACAAAATAAAAGCGCCATATTTCAACACTTCCAAATTCTGAAAAATTAGTCTTACATCTTCCAAACCTAGGTTTCTAGGTTATAGAAAAATAAATTATCAAATAAATTTATTTTTTCCACCAATTTTACTGTCAAAAACTGAAAAATTCGTCACAAAGTATTACAAATATCTTACACTTAAAACAATTCGTATTATCGGTTGTTATTTAACGTCTTTTATAGTTATAATTTATCAAAGGTTTCGTTAAATTACACATAATACAAATGATAAAAGATACAATAAACATAAAAAAACTACGTTTTTTTTTAAAGTACAAGCATCTTGTAAATGCTTTAATTACTGAAAGTAAGTATTCTTAGTGTAAAGATTGAAAATAATAAAAAACATCAAATTTGCTCAATGAAAATAATATTAAATAAAGCGATGAATCAATATATCCCACTGCATTCTGCATATACTGATAGACAAATTTACTGGCGAGACATTTTTCTAATGTAACTTCAGCACACACACACAAAATAGTGTTCCTAACCCTATCAAATACCGCCATGATTTAAAAGATTTTGAAAAGGAAACAAACTTCTTCCAATAAAAGAAGCTTAAGTATTAAAAAGGAATTTAATTAAAATAATGTATTTGAACACAACTGGTCAGAAGACTGAAATGTTCATGTGACAGGTTGATAAAAGAAATAAATACATTATCTCAAAGAATATGTGACATGATACATTTTATACAAGATTTAAATCTTTTTTTATTCATGGTGTACAAAATGCTAGCAACGAGCTAATGCAGCAATTTCTTCAATCCCCTTGTAGAACTAAGTAAACCCTATATAGTTATTTAAATCCGAAGTAATTACAGGTGGCTGATGACATTTTTCCAGGTATTTTCTGAAAGTGCTTAACTTGTGTTTGATTGATTTTAGACACAGAAACCTTGTGCAAGTTAATCCACGCGTAGAAAATTTCCAATTCCTATAAATTCTTCTACAATGATTATCGATGAGATATAGTATTTTTGTACTTGAACAAAAACAGGTGATGCATAACACCTATAAAAGGTGCATTCACAAGGAAAAAGAGCTTGAGGAAAAAGATAAACAATCATGACAAAACCTCTTTCAAAAATATAAATATCAATACACGTACTATATAAACACGATACCTCCCAAAATATAATTTACACTGCATACTAACCTCCTCCTTTCAATTATCTTGTTGGAGGTGTAGCAAACTTCCATTTCTTCTAGGTAAGTATGCTTCTGTAAGCACTAGTGAAATTAAATCTATTCACATCTGTAAATCAAACTAATTCGATCTGTCCAATCTTTGTGTTTCCGGTACCCCACACACACACAAATTTCCATCCCCGATGAACAAGCGCTTTTGGAACACAACGCATGAGTGATCATGTAAATATTCTATTATTATACAAACTGAAATCTGTAGCCAAACTTGATATCAATCAACCTGTAGCCTTTGGCATGTACTTCGGAATGTCTCTTTGTTTAAAGCACATTTTCAACATTGGGACAATTAACTTGTCTCCGCGGCCATCGTGCATACTTGTAAACAACAATTCATGAAATTACTGAATCATCTTACTGTAGTTTTGAAATGGTCTCCGAACTCGTTAAACAATGCTGTGAATGATCTCAAACTCACGCAATTGCATTAGCCCTACTTCGAACTGCTTATAAATTGCAATGATTCTATTTCTGTCTAGGCCATTCATATGTTATCTACACGGTTACTTGTTAGACACATCAAACTCAGCAACAACTCGACTTATTTTTAACAGAAGTATTCTTGCAATAGCTTTAGCAAAAATACTTGGCATACAATTTCAACGTGCTATCTTTCCTTCTAACACCTTCCAAATATATCACAAAAATTTGCTTCCAGCCTATAGTACGCATACATTGCATTAGTTAGTCTCTTAAGCCGTTTTTAGGACCCTGATATCAACTAATTTTATTGGTGTGGTAATTTCTGATCTTTTCTCTTAATTTTTGCACAATTTCAACGTGTTGAGATTTTTCCCTGTTAGAATTAATTATATATTTCACAGTATTCTAAGAGTCTGAATAGAGAGTTTCTAAAATATTTATATATTGAAAAAATAGGATTTCCTGTGAAAAAAATATCGTGATGGAAGAATTATTGTAACTTATTTTATTTTCACACAGTAAGTGTCCCATATATAAGATGCTCCGCATCTAAGACAATGGCGAACACAAAGGGGGGGACTTGGGGGTTTGCGCCCCTCTCATTAAAAAAATTTTTTTAGTTTTTAGCATAAAGATTACATTTCAGTACTTTTTTCTATATATATGTGTGTGTGTGTGTGTTTTTTTAATATAACCAATCTCATAGGAAAAGTTAGTGTATGACACTGACCTAAGAAGAATTACTGTTCATACAAGTTCAATATATATATATATATATATATATATATATATATATATATATATATATATATATATATATATATATATATATATATATATGTTATATATATATATAATATATATATATATATATATATATATATTATATATATATTAAATATATAATATCATATATATATATATATATATATATATATATATATACTATATATATATTAATATATATAATAATATATTTTATATATTATATTATAATATATAATACTTTCAAAATAATAAAATTGGTTTAAGTTTTTCTATGTTGAACATAAAACCTTTTTTTAAATTTTATTTAAAAATTAGGTGATTAAGTTAATCCCTTGTAAATCTATAATTATTTCTAAAAGCTTTTATGAGTAAACCTTATAATTTAATTTTAAAAAAAAATTGAAAAAGGAAATGATACATCACCGAAAAAAATTGACCTATTACGCAATAAATATTTATAGTAAAAACCTTAATAAGATGAAAAATATGCATCAAAAGAAACATAATGTTTTGATAAAGGGATTGCTTAGAAAATGCTTAGAAATATCAATGCCTTTCAGGAAAAATCAAATCCTATCTTCCACAACATGTACTTCTTTTGCTTCGAAATACATGCAAAATCTCATTTCAGAATGTCTAGAAATCCATTTAAGATAAGATAAGTTAAACCCAAATTTATTATGCTTAACATACATTGTACATTCTTCCTGAATAACTTGTAAACATTTTATGATTTGTAAAGGCTGTAAACTTTATTATATTTTGAAGTGCTTAATATTCTATTAAGATAAAGAAATTCTGCTTTCCAAAGGATTTGGTGATAAGTACTTTTCTTCAATCGAAAAAAAAAAGTAAATTTTAATTTTTATATAAAGAGACATAAAAATCTGTTTTTTTAATCGATGGGTGTATAACTGGTAGAGAAAAAATAATTTAGAGCATTAAACTGTCTTAAAATAACCTTTAAAATTAAAAAAAAAAACATATCAATACTTTTACTTATAATTCATTTTTGTTCCTTTTAGTCTGGTTATGACCTAACAGCGTGTTTTACTTTCTATACATTACTTCATCATTAAAAGAGGCTTAACTGTTATTCAAAACCTATCATAAATTTTTAAAAAAATCAGTTTTAAGAAGACTTACGCATTTTTTTACAATAAACTCTAAGAATCTTCTGTATACAAATATACGCTTCATTACTCTAGAATATGAACTCCACCTAAAACGAAGAAAATATTAAGGCAAATGAAATTGGTGTGTTCATTATCAGAGTGTTATAGGAGTCAGTCCACTTTGTGTTATAAAACTTTTCTTATGCTATGAAATGGATGCTACAGGGATTTGTACTTAATATTCAGATTTTCTCAAAGCAATGGCGAAGAATTGAGACAGTTTCATTTTAGTAGAAGCAATTTTAATTATTAAGTCTTGGACATCTTCCACATAATTGTTATGAATTACACTAAAGGATAAAACAGAAAGAAAATGCAGTAACTAAATGTAAATGTTTTCAATGACATGTTAGAAACTTGAAATATATATATATATATATATATATATATATTACAATGAAAATTGTTTAACAGGAAACTGAGGAGGGAAAACAACAGCATACATTTAACAAAACAAGTAAATTGCAGAACATTTTATTTGCAAGCTGTGTAGATGAACATGTACAAAATACAAATCAATGTAACAAGTACATTTACAAGGATTTAATGAAACTTAACGCCAAGTTTTCAAGACTTCGAAAAACAATTATTTATTTATTTATTAGAAAATAATCTGATATCTTTATTTGCATTTTTTCAACGTCAATTTGGGAAAAGGTTTTTTGATGTCGTTCATTTTATTACACATTCGTAAGAAGCGCCATCTTTATTCTAAACGAAATAGCCGTTTGCTACCTCCCTGAGCTCTTTACCATTTAGCGCGCAAAAAAAATCTTCTAATATAGAAAAAAACCCAACCAAAAGCCGACTGTTTTTTATTCAAAGTACGATATATTCGTCACTGAATTCCAAAAACCCAAACTAATGAGATATTAGATGTTTTTGCTTGGCATCTGTGTGGGATGGAGGGTGAAAGTAGCTTAGATAAACAAAATAGGCTCTTGCCACAGTCCATTATGGACAAGGGTATTTCAAAGCGAAGTTAGCCTTCTTTCTACGCAGCATGTGAAATCACCTTTTTTTCATTTCACACCCCTCTCATATCTCGCCTGCATAGTTAGTGCTATCCGTATTTTGTTCATTTCCAGGTGGGAGAACCTTTTGTTTTAAATGATTGTCGTTTTGTGTTCAGAGATAAACTGCATAAAAATACATAGTGGTTTTTCGGGAATGATGTAATATTTCCTGTTAACAAATATTTCGATTTAAGTATTTTTCTGTTTAAACGTATTTAACTGTATATACATACATTTACATATGTGTGTATAATCTTTCAACAACTTTAAAATTTTTGAAGGAAAATACAATTTAATTAACAAAAAGTTAATTTAGGAAAAAATACCCAAAGTGATTAGAAGTATAATTGGGAAATGTTTTCCTTTATGCTTCAGCATTCCATTTAAAACAATTCGTTCATTTCAAAATAAAAAAGTAATATAAAAAATAGTTTTTAAATCAATTCCCACTTGTCAACAGGAAAAAATTTTTTTTTTAGCACTTTTTATTAAAAAGTTACAATTAATATAAATATGTATATACATGGACAAAACCCGCATTAAGTGGTAATTATTTTTTAATTAACATTTGTATCGTATTGTTTTTTTAATTTCAGTCCAACTGAATGCTTTAACACGTGAGAAAAAAAAAAACCCTTTTTAAGTTTTAAAAGTCAAAAAAAGGTGCAAGTCCCAACTGGCTGTTTTTTAATTTTTAAATAATTTGTTTTAATCAATTAATTTTTTTTTTTATAATTAAATTATTGTATTGTCATCCAAAATAATCCTGTATATAAAAAATTTTAGCTCAATTCAGGGTTTAATTTTTTTTTTTTTTAACGATTGAAAATTCCACCAAGATAAATAAATAAATATACAAATATAAAAAAAAAATATATGAAGTGACAAAAATTTGTAGGGATTAAAAAAAAAAGCTTATATTTTTAAAAAAATTGTGAAGTCCTCCTACCTCTTTTGGGTTTTTTTGGAAATTCTAAGACATTTTTATTTAAAAAAATCCTCTGAATTATTTTTTTAAACTTTAATCAATATATCCAATAACACGAATAATGTTATTGCGTGAAATTCAGTCTATTGAATTTTGTAAGCATTCGTGAATTATTCGATGCATTCTAAACTTGAGATTGGGAAACTAATTTAAGTAACAGTTTTGAAGTAAACTACCATCATTAACATATTTTAACGATGCATATTTTGAACAATTACAATCATTCATTTATGATTGAGGGAATATAATTCTTGTAATCATTAATGAAATCACTTAACTAACAATATATAAAGAAACCTACTCCTTAAAATACACCTAATATTTTATTATGTTCATATTTTAAAGCTGAGGACAGTGAAATAAATATAAATACGTACATAAGTAAATGTTTATTGGAGTGCACACAGGTATTACAATACTTTTACGCTTCTGAGGTATTATTAGATTCGTTTGAATTTCGTTAATAGGAACTGGAAATTTTAATGAGCACTCACTGCAACAGAAGCATTTTATCAGCCATTACACGACAGACACAAAATTGGAAATACTGTATTTATAAATTTAATCATTGAATGAAGTTTGTATAATAATGGGAACTTTTTAAAATTTTCACAATTATGTAATTATAGAATTGGAAAACTATTTCTGAACTGATTTGCTTGGATCAATATTATTGATTACTGTACTAGATAGTTCTTTTATTGTAGCATTTCCTTTAAGATGATTTTATACGTGAACTGAACTAACTCAGTGGCGTAACAGCCCATGAGGGCCAAGGCCTACTATGCCTATCTCAGTTTACCTGCACTTAGTAGCTGGGGTGCTACGATACGAATCACGAGATGTTTCGTTCAAGTGGTCAGTTTGACGCGAAATCTCCAGTGTTCATTTCCCAAGTAAGCGTGGTATTCATTTACCGACACACTAAAGGGATGAAATGGCTGAGTTGACCCTGTCCAGCCCGGGATTTGAGCCTCATACCTGTGGCGTCGAAGCGCGATACAATACCGTTCAGCCACTGGTCTTAAATATTCTATATGATGTGCATTTATGTATATATATCTTCTTATTTTTAAATCAATTCTATGTTGCCCACTACTTAACCCTATTTTAACTTATTTAGTCTAGCATTATACTAAATTACGATAAGCAACGATAAACATCTGTAATGATAAAATACGAAAAGCCTTTATAGTTTCAAATTTTTTATTGTCTAGAAAAAAATTGAAAAAGGGAAGATTTTATCAAAATTTTAACTTGTGGAAAAAAAAAATTTTTTTAAACTAATTGTTAATTTCAGTATATTTTACTAATTAATAAAAACACTTAATCAAATATATTGTACTTAAGGGTAATAATCTAAGCAAAAGTAATTGATATAATCTTTAATATTCTTAATACGCGCATTAATATTGAACTGAAAATGACTACCTCATATAAACCTGTATATATTTGGTTTAGTCGATTTCCCTATTTTCTTTTTATGTAATGCTAACGTCATGCGTGGAAACCATTTGCTCTCTTCTTCTGGAATTGTAAGCATAACAGTGGCTAATATAGCTTAAGATCATTGTAACTTTCATTCCCTTTCTGAATGAACGAGCCTCCTGCAATAGACTTATGACAGTCATCATTTGGTCTAGCATGCGTAAAAAAAATTTAGAACATATTTTTATAAAAATGCTTATTTTTAAAACAGCACAGTACAACTCAACCCATCTCTCGCATAACTACTTTGACTTCAACATTCTCACACTTGCTCTAACGACGTGTACGAATGACACCATGTTACTTCTGGTACTTGAAATAGGACTACGCTCTATTGATGGCTTGGGGTGCATAATGATTTCTGAACCGTGTTATAAACTGTCATATTACAAACGGCTGCATTCTTCATGATTCATATCAGTCACAAATACACCCAAGTAATCTTATATATATATATATATATATGTATATATATATATATATAGTATATATATATATATATATATATATATATATATATATATATATATATATATATATATATATATATATATATATATATATATAATATATATATCTTTGGCCTGATAACAACTCTTTTACACCTGTAACCTTAATTCCTAAGAATATAAATTTAATTTTGCCCTACTGCAGCTGATTTGATTTATTTTCTACCTATACTGTTTGGTTACACTTCTAAACTTTTGATTTGCTTCTTCAAATGTATACCTATTTAATTTATATTATTTTTGATTATATATATAAGGAGAGAAAAGCAATAAACTCTGTTAAAATTATATTTTTTTTAAAAGTTCTTTTTTGAATTACATAATTCTTAGAGTAACACGTCAATTTTAAGAAGAAAATAAAATCCTAATAATTACATTTGCATGACGTACTTCATTTTTTTAACGTTTAAATTTTCTATGATTTTTAAATATTTAATCACATGCATTTCTTGAAACAATAGCAATTCCTGCATGCAGCTTGAAGTAGCTACATGCTTTCTCTTATTCACTAGAAAAGAATATCCCAGTGAGATTATCAAGGTGAGGTGAAATGTATTGAAAATCTCGTAGGAAGGATGCGATGACAGAATGGAACAAGAAATATAACTTATTCCTGATACCAGAAATATGTGTGCCTTACGGTCTTATTTTCTTTCCCAAGTTTTATCTTTTTAAAAGGTATACCCAAAATTAATCGATATAAATTATTTTTAACACACATCTACTATGACAAAAACTTGGAGAAAGTCTTTCGAGCAGTTTTATTTCACGAAAATATTTATACTATCAAATAAAAATGATTGTAATCTTAGATGAAATTATGAATATTTTCCAGACGGTTCACCATGTTCGATAATGAGATCATTTCAGTTATTTTGGCTTGAATAACATTTAAACTTCTTTACAAAAAAGTACTCATTCCGTGTAAGACTTGCATCGGATAAATGTTAAATGCTACCTTCTGTTGGAAGGGTTCACCGAAGATAAGAAAAAGTTGAAAACTTGTACTAAAAATGAGTATTATTTACGTGTAATCGGCATTTCATCCCCAAAAAAAAGCTAATGTATTGTACAAGTTAGCTATGAGGAAATTAAATTTCACTTATGAAATATTATAGACAAACTTCATAAAAAGAAAAATACCATCTCTCGAAGTATATATCAGATTATTATTCCATTATTATACATTCCATAACATTTAATTAATTTTTTTTCAGTGTACAACAAACAATATAATGGCCACAACTGCGTTACTTATTTTCTATATTAGAATTAGCCTCAAAAAGAAATTCATATTTTTTTATTGATTACTATAGTATCATTCAAAATCACGAGTTTTCTCTATTTCCATCACATCATTTTAAGAAATAATCAATACACTTATATTCAATGTCATAAATTGAAAAGAAACGATTAAACAATATCTATATTTTAATATTTATAAGCAGAAATACATTGTATTCAATAATGTTATTCTACAAATCTGTCTCCTAATTAAACATCTTATGCTTTGGTTTGGACATATCTGATGTAATTCCAATATCAATACACACATCCAGAGATTCTTTGATCTTTTATATATTCCATATAAACATCATTGAAGGAAAATGTTGTCTTCTGTATAAAGATTTGTCGATACGTAGCAAGTTGTGGAGATTCTTCTTTTATTGTATCAGGAAAAGTCTGGATTTCTCATTCAAGTATCCAGTCTTTACGTCTGGAATCTGTAATACCTGCTTCTGATTTGAGAAACTCCGCCTAATTATTTACTGTGGTTTACAGGAATGATTTTATATGTATTTATGATAAGAGTTAGCAAACTGTAAGATTACGACAAGATTTTGGAAGTATGTAAATAGTTATTCATTCTTGTAACGATGAAAAGTTATTTATATTTCCCATTTAGAGAGAAATATATTGGAAGTGCTTCTAGAAGATCGTATAAAAATGAAAATGTTTAAAAATAAGTAAAGTGAATAACGGAGACTACAAATAATTGTTTAAACAGTTGTTTCGGTATTTTTAATACTTTAATGACACCACAAAATTTAAAAGGATATTCCTTAGAAAATGAAAAAAAAAATGAAAAAAATCGGTAAATTGGGGTAATAATTAGGTTTTTTTAAAAGTTAGAAGAATCCCCATTCAATAGAAATTTGCAGCAATAATAGGTTTTCTTTTTTTCATAGGGCGACTTTCATTCGTTTAAAGAAACTCAGGTTTTCCACTTGTCAGCCCCAAAATACTTATCAGATAGGGGATAGAGGATGTATTGCAGATCCATATCCCTGTGACGTGAAGAAACGTTAAAAGATCTTTGAAAAACTGCAACATCATCAACAAATTTTCTTTTTATTTTATCTGAATCCCAAATGACGGTTTGCTTTTTTATCGCATCTTATAAATTAATAAACTTTCAACGGACCAAGATTAGCTAAAATTTGATATTTTTAGTTGATTTCTTTTCTAAGAATATCATCCTAAAACATATTAGAAAATATACTGTGTTTCATATGCGTGCTTGAGTATTTCAAATGTAACTATGTCCTAACCCCACACACATTCAATTCTCGGAAATGAATGTGAATATATAAACAAGTAATATAAAAAAAATAAGTCAATTCCTACTTAGATCAACAAAGAAAAATTTTGTTTTAGCTACTTTTTGTTGAATAATTGAAATTAATATAAATATGTATATACATAGGACAGAATCACAACATTAAGTTTTAATTAATTTTTATTAATTATCATTAAAGTATCGTATTGTCATCCAAAACAATCGCTTATGCAAAATTTCATTTTAACTGAATACCTTAACACGTGAGAATAAAACCTTTTCACACACAAGTTTTGACAGAAGTCGCCAAAAGGGTTACTAAGTCACCAAAAATGATGCCAATGTGGTTGTATTTGTAATTCTTTAAATAATTAGTTTTAATCAATTAATTTTATTTAATTTTTATTATATTATTGTATTGCCATCCAAAATAGTCCTGTATATAAATTTTCAGCTCAATTGAGCGCTTTAAAATTTTTTTTATTAATGATTGAAAATTCCATCAAGATAAATATATAAATATACAGAGATTGTGAGCTAATAGTAGGGATTGAAAAATAGAAGGACCAAGGTACCTGATCTGAGTAACGCATGGCATTCCATATCATAACTGATGTAGTGAAATGAAAATTTGAACATGTTTTAAAATAGTGTCGACTTTTAAATTAGTACTTATGAATAATTTTCTGTTAAGGCTTTGCACAAAGCAAATGCGACTTTCGAGTTCACCTAATTCTTTATCAGAATTATAAACAATAGTTTAATTTACTGATTACACGATATATATGCACTTTTTAATTAGAAATTTTTGCTTACTTTAAGATTGAAAAATAAAGAAACCCAGCATGAGACTTTTTATGAATATATATATATATGTGTGTGTGTGTGTGTATTTCAGTTCTTTCATAGAATAATTAGGCATTCCATAAAATAACTAGAGAAGTCAGTTAAAGCTGTAATATGTAAACAATTTCATACTTTGTCTATTTAATCTATGAAACAACAAGACATTCCATGAAATAACTAAGGATAGAACGTTAAAGTGAAAAGTAAACAATTTCAAAGATGTTTTATAAATTAGTTCATGATATAAATAGCTAAATTCTCCTGAAAAATATATTTTATCTATTTTCTGGATGGATACTTGATAAATAGTAAGGGAAAATAGAGAAGATAAAATTTATTTTACTACTCATATTGCTATTAGTTAAACAGAAAAGGAGAAGAAAGAATATGTTGAAAAAATATATTATCAACAAAAATACACGCTGGAAAGAAAAGTTGTTGCTTCCTAAAAAACATTGAGTAAACAGTTTAAAACAAAAATGTAAGATAATATTAATTAAAATTTTATACCTTTATTTTACTTTATTTATTAGAGAAAGAATTACCGTGATGACACTTCGGATTTAACTGCTTATTATTTTTGAAACAAGCACACTGTTTAGTATTGAACTTTTTTTTTTTTTACGGGGCCATTTCTAAATCTTTTTCTACCTTAACTTCGAGCTGCTAGATTGAAGCGTTGTGTCAATATTTGGAACTTCTTCAATGGAATTTAACTCTCGCTGGCATAACTGAACTGTTATCTAGAGTATAAATGTGTTTTACTCTGCCTAATCGGAAAAATTCTCCTCAAAAAAGCAGTAAGTAATTTGAATATCTTTCGAGTGTTGTATTTCATACTTTCACGATCAAGTAATCGTTATTCTATAGAATAAGGTATTTCACGCTTTAACGGTAACATATATATATATATATATATAGTCTAAATTCTCTACTAATGAGAGATGAACATTCAACAAGAGCAAAACCGAAAAAAATTGAAAGTGCAAGATAACTAGACATTGAAGGATATCTGAATAATTATTATAATAGGGTTTAAAATATAAAAAATGGATGCTACAGTATTATAAACATTGTTGAATTAGGACAGCTTATATGTAAAAAAATTTATATAAAAGTGGGGTGATATAAATGTATACAGGGTGTATCTAAACTCTGTGGCAAAACTTTAAGGGATGATAGTACACATCAAGACAAACAATAGTAAATAGGAAACTTGGGTTCCCAAACGTCTTCCGAAGCAGATAGGTGTCCTTAAAGTCTAGGGTCCGAAATTTCAAATGATTATAAAAAACAGAAAAATGGGCCGATTCGTTAACGGGTTTCGCTAAAATAATTCTTTTTGTCAGTATTTTTTGAAAAAATTTTTAAGCTAAAGCTCAAAAAGTGTCGAAAAAGGGCGCTTTAGACTTTGGAGTAACGAACAACTATTTTTTACCGTTTTATTTTGTATGAAACTAAATGCTTTCAAAATCTTCGACTTATACTTAAATTTTGAGCGCAGAATTTGAATAGTTGGGGGTGGGTAAGTAGCGCAAACGGATTTGTGTTCAGGAGGTGAAATTTAAAACTCCCTTCCCTCGGAACAAAGTTCAGTTATTCCCGATCTTGGTGTCGTAGACCAGGCTGCAACTACTACCTCCTACAGGTACAGTAAAGAAAAGGGGATGACAAAATAAAAATAAAAAATATTCATAATAGACATGAGCAACTTCTCTGCTCAAAATAAAAGAAACAATTTGATGTACGCACGTAATGTGTATGAATGAAGGTTGAATGAATAATAACTCGAAGAATATGTTACACGCATGATTTTGTCTCTTAATCACAAAATCTACTCGAAAAAGCACCCACCATCAAAAATGCAGGCCTCACATTACAGGTGGGAGGGAATGTCGAACATTAGCAAATACCCGATCCCCCGGATTTCGCCTCAAGGCGATAACCCCCAAAACCCGGGGCTTTTTGTCGGTGGGGGGGCTTGCATAAACAAGACTTTATATGGGTCCTCAGAAAAAAGTATAGGCAGGAGAGGTCAGGCGAGCTAGCCAATTTACCGGATCACCCCGCCCAATCCATCGCCCTGGATATGATGTATCCTATGCACTTCGCACATCTGCTCTGATATGTGCAGGTGTTCCGTCATGTTGGAAACATATACAAACCTTTATTTTGGCTGGAACACTTTTATGTAGAACTTTTCATCATTACATACAATTAGCACCATACAATTAAATCCTTGTGTACTACACTTTGCATGCAAATCGGATTATTTGCACAATCGGGTATTTTCTGGGGAGAAAATGTTCATGTTTGTTTGAATAATTTTTTATTTATTTTGTATCCCTCATCGTTTTTTTTTCGAGGGGGAGAGTTTTGCCCCAAGTCTAAACCGGCATCGAAGATCTGAATAACAGAACAGGTCCAAGGAAGGGAAAATGAGTTAAATTTCCCCCCTGAACCACGTTTTCTACTTAACTACCCCCAACATTCAAGTTTGAGCTCAAAATTTAATTCGCTTTTGAAAGCCTTTAATGGTACAAAAAAAACAGTAAAAATAGTTGTTCTTACCCCAAAGTAAAAGCCCCTTTACCATTTTTTTAGCTTTATTTTTAAAAAATTTATTTTTCAAGAAAATATGACAAAAAAATAATTTTAGTGAAAACCTTTTAAAAATCAACCCATTTTTTTCATTTGAAATTTGGGCCCAAACTTAATGCACTTTTCTCCTTCGGAAGACGTTTGGGACCCTAAATTTCCTATTTTTAACTATTTTCTTGTTTTTGATGTGTACTATACCCCTTTTTAAGTTTTGGGCCCAGAGTTTAGAAAACCCCTTATATATATATATATTTTAATTTTAATTTAGCCAAATAAATAATATTGGTGTGGGGTTTTTTGCTGTTTTTTGTATTGTAAAACCCTTTTTCTTTTTTGGTTTAAAATGTTTTGTTGTCTTTAAGCCCCCTTTTTAAAAACCTTCTGGTAAAACTATTTTTAATTTAGTAGCCATATAAAATATTTATTATTTTTTTTATTATAATTAAAACCCTTTTATTATTAATATTATATTTAAAATTATTTAAAAGATAAATATACTTCAAAACCCCAATTATAAATTATTATAAATTTTAACATTAAATAAAATACATATTACAAAAATTAACTTAGAATTTTTTAAATTCTTTTTGAAACTTGTAAAAAAAAATTTAAAGTTCCGACGAGTGATGAGTAAATTTATAATACCAATAAGCAAAATGCTTACTTTTATGCAATACAGAAATTCTAATTTTAATCATAAAAAAATAATTTATCTTTTCAGTTAACGGATATTAAAAAGCTAGTTTTAGATTTATTTACTTTAAGGCTCACTTTTATTATTATAACTCTTCCTGGAATATTAAACTTATTTGTTAACGGTTTTGGTAGTAGCTGATAATTGAAGGTGGATTTTTACATATTCCTGGTTGTGTGGATTTATTATGTTTAAGTTGTATTTCATTGAGTTAAGGTATCCGACTACGTTCGGAACCATGATTTTAAAACAGCGCATAAATGGATAACTTTCATGATATTTAGTGTCACTTACATTAGAATTCATGTATAAAATTGTTTTAAGGACATTTTGACAAAAAAATTTATTTAAATACAATATTTCGACAAAAAATTAACTTAGAATAATTTTTTTTCTAAATGTTCTCCTTTTGTGAAAAATGCTTCTATTATAATAATATTTTGCCTGTATATAGCTCAGACCTCTGTACAGAGGCTCAACTACAATTTTTTAAATATATAACTTAGAAGGGGGTTTATCCGTATTTTACAACAATAGAGGGGAGCAATTTTAAGAAAAAAACGCCAATAATTATTTAATTTGGTGGTAACTCTGAAAATAATGTAAATTTTTCAAATATTCTAATTGAGCTTCTGAAGAGAGGTCTGAGCTATATACAGGCAGACTATTATTATAGTAGATACATTTTTCACGAAAGGAGAACATTTCGAAAAAAGATTATTCTAAGTTAATTTTCTGCCAAAATATTGTATTTAAATAATTTTTTTTGTCAAAATGTCCTTAAAACAATTTTATACATGTATTCTATTCTAAGTGATACTAAATATCATGATAATTATCCATTTATGTGCTATTTTAAAATCAAGCTTCCGAACGTAGTCGGATACCTTAAATTAGCGGGCTTACCGATGATTATTTCGGAAATTTCATTGAGTGGACTAATTAGTAGATTCCATTTATTTAAACAAAGAGAAGCAATGTTTGCACACCTAAATTTCACATTATTCATTTAATATTTAGGCAATAACTCGACAACAAAGTATGATATACTTAAGGGTACACAACATTCTCATTATGAAAATATTAATTTTTTCAACTATTAATAATAAATGTATAAAGTTTTTAATTAATGTAATGAATGAATGTTTTGCGTTGAGCATGCATGTCTTCTTTATTTAACACACACAAGCAAATATAGTGATTAGAATAAATGTTATGTAACTCTGAAGTATACCTTCATTTGAAATGTGTACATTGGAATATCTAAAATATTTGATATTTGGCCACAGAAGAAAACATCTTAGTTACTTTGGAGAACTTGGATCCTAATCAAATTCAAATTAGGCTTTTTGCGTCTTCACAAACTCTTAGCATATCTCATTCCTTTTCTGCTGCAAATATTTCTGGAAGTCTTGATTGGAAGGGTGTTCATATCCACACGTTGCATTCTGCTTTATTTGATCTCTACTCAATAAACATGATCATATCAATGAATTTTTCATTCTAGGAAAAAGCCAGAAGTCGCAAGGCGTCAGGTTCAGAGATGACAGTGTCCGGTAGATCCTGTGCAATGCCAAGACGGAGTTCTTTCGGTTACATCGACAGAAGCTTGAGAGAAAATTCCGCAGCCACACAAAATGCGCATGATCACACAAAATTGTGTAGAGAACCTGCAATGATCTCAACTTGTTCAGCAGTCTCTCGCACGGTTTAAAGACGATATTTCACTGTCAGATTTTCCTCCTTTTCAACCACAGCTGCATTTTGAGCGGTCCTTAACCTCCCAGAACGCTGATAACTCTTTACCGACATGTGACATCTTTTGAATCGGTTAAACCGTCCTAGATTTATGTGATCCCCATATAACAACGTCTTCAAACACTTGTTGAAGATTACGAATTGTTTAACTTAATATACACTACGCTTTGGACAAAAAGTTGAAACAGTACCTTGCTGAAGTTGTGCAGTCATCTTCAGAAAAATAAAAACCTGACGAACAATTATAACAGCACCTCACTTGTATTTTTGTAGGAAAAGACTGTTACATTATAACGAAGGGATAAAAATCAAGCATGTGCATTAAGCTGTCAACCTCCACCACACACACTATGCATGCAGTTTGGCGCTGTATTAGAATATCTACTGTGTGCGGGAAAATTCAAGATTATTTTTTAGTAGACATTATATATTTATCTGTAAGCATTTTAAGGAACAATTAATAGTAATTAAAATTAACAAATGTTGAAATATATACTAATGTATTTCGAATAAGTTTTTAATTCTAAAGAAAAATTATTCTTTTTTTAAAAAGCTCAAATAGAATCGTTCACAATATGTATCTTAAGAAAAATTTGTATTTTATTTTATTTATATTTGAAGTTCAAATATTTCTCTAATAAGTTTACTACACTAAAACACTACATAGCTTTATTATATAATTTTCACTTATGTATTTTTATACCCCATATTTCTTTCTGTACTTTTTTATGTGTTTAAGATTGATTTTTACTGCAAACTCAAGTCATCGATTTCCCTTACAAATGTAGACAAGAGAAAAAACTTTAGTTTAAAAATAAAAATCAATGCTTCATTTCCTTTTTAAAAATTGTTGGAAGACTGTAATGAATGCTATCGGAATAATAAAAAGATGATCCGTACAATGATTGATTAATGTTAAGCATACAGAGATGACAGAGTTCACGGTGAAGAATCGAAAGTATTCCAGCTATGTAAATAATTTTAAGCTGATGGAAATGAAGCTATAGTTTCACAAACAAAGGAGTAAATTACATGTTGCTCATTTCAATGCATTATAACCCAATAAATTATTTAAGTTTTATTTCACACATGACAATAATCTTGGATTAATACCTCTGGAAAAACATGACTAACAAAAAATAAATGTTTTTGGTGTTAGTCATATAATAAAGCTATTGTATTGATTGTATTTCAAATAAGAAATTTTCGTTTAGATGAATTTGAAATAAAATAATGTGAGACCAATTTCAGTAATTTATTTTTTGCTGACAAATTTGGAAGACAAAAAAATATTCAGAAATTTCAGAAGTTCTGAAAGATTTTATTCAAGTGATCAAATAATTTGCAATATTTATTCTGAATTATTTTTTCCTTTGTAAATTGTATATGTTATAATAATTACATTAAAAAATAATTATTATGGAATAAATATCCATTTTTAATGGGATCAAATTTTTAAACATAGTTTGTCACAATGTAAAATGAAATATCTCTCTCAGTTTCTTTAAACTAATCTCTATTAAATTAATGTCTGTCGAAATTAAAATCTCTGTTTTAACCCCCAGCGGTCTGCTAAAAATTCGCCATTCCAGAAATGATTTTTCTGACTTCAAGCAAGATTCCCAAAGCGGGGCCGCATTCTTAAAATACGGCTGGAACGTTTTGAGAATCCACCCGTGAAAATATGTGTGGTGCATTTTTCAGAAATGGCAAGACTTTAAAATTTGAACCGTTTAAAAAAAACTCTGTTTAAACAAAAAATTTTAAATTGGACTTGAAAAAAACTTTTTTTTTGGCCTATCGAAAATTTTCCGGAAGCATATTTTTTTGGGGTTTCCTTTGGTCTCCTTTAAATCCCTAAATTTCAAAAAGGGTTTTTGAGGAAAAAGAATTTTTTGGGTTTTTTTTTTTTTTGGGGGGTATTTGTAAAAGTTTTTTAGAAAAAAAAAAAAATAACTTTATTAAAACAACACTTAAAAAAAAAAATAAATCCTTCTTCTCTGAGTTGTTTCATTTATATATATATACCCTAATTCTATTTTTTTAAATGTAATTAGTTTAAAAAAAAATGTTTTTTTTTAAATTATGGTAATATTAAAAAAATTTATAATTTTTTAATATTAAAATTTTGCTTTTAAACTACCCTTAAGATATTTAAATAAAATTACCCTGTTTTAAAGATTTTATTTTTTTTAAAAAGGCTAAGAAAAAAAGGGAAAAAAAAAAAAATAACACAAATTGGCAAATTATTTAATGTTTAACTATTATAATTTTAATTTATAAAAAAAAAAAAGTATTTTGAAAGGTTCAAAAAAAGGAAACCTTTGATTTATTAATTACTTGGGGAAAAAGTGATTTTGGGGAAAGGATTTTCTTTTAACAACAGCCTCTATTGATAAACCAATTAATAAGATTCGAAGATGAATTTTAAAATTTCAATGAAATCAAAAAGTTTAAAAAAAAAATAAAGATGTCAAACTCGAAACTTTGAAATGTTTAGGGTCAAATAAAATTAAAAATTTTATATTGGTCTTTAAGAACTTTTTTAAAAATTCCTAAAACAAATGAATTTTCCATTTTTTTTTGGGACCTTGCTGTAAACATACCCATCAAGAGGATTTTCGTCTCAACCACAGACATAGTTATATCCCTAGTTTTTTTTTTTTGATTATACTATGTACATAACGGAATGAAGGGGGATGTTATTAAATTCTAGGAATTTGGCTTCTATTTTAACTGTGGAAGTAAATTTTTATGAATTTTAAATCGACGCAATAAAAATGTCAAATATGATCACGGCGCATCGAAAAAAAAAAAAAACCGTGACATCAGGGTTTGTGGTGCATCCTGTGATAAGCAAACAACGCAAAACTGATTTTTAGATGATGTGCTGAGGCATGTAACACTACATTTTATTCCAGGAGTTTAAAATGATATTTATCAGATGGGGATAATGCTTAATTGCACATTACATACGTCAGCTTAAACTATAAAGTTTCCTGTTTCTTTTTGTTTTGTTTTTTGTTTTTGTTTTTTGTTTTTATTATTTTTTTTATCCAATTGACTGCATATGTAACGTGATTCATCGAACATTATGAGTTATCCACCTATACTCCGAGCATGAATTGTGGCAATGGATTTTAGGGAAATGTTGTCAATCTCTAAGACCACATTTCCTGCACTTATTGACATGTATTATCGATCACAGTGGACATATGTTTTACAGATTACATCTTCTTTTATCATTATATGCATTGCTGTAACAAGTTGATATAAATATGTTTTAAAATCGTCATGTTTATTCTCTTTGCTTATATCAACTTCTACATAAGCTCAATGCTGTGCAACTCTCACAGCATGTTGTATTCATGAATATGATATGCTGATATGTGTTTTAACTATTTATTTTAAGTTAAAAACGTATTACTGGAAGTTAAAATAGTAAATAAATATTTAAAAAATAATCTGTAAAATATTTTAAAGCTATTGCACTTATTATTTTAATTTTTTTTTCTGTTATACAATGTTACATTATCAAGCTAAGATTTAAAAATTGGTATAAACTGTTCATGAAGAAGAAAAATACCTACATAAAACTTTAATAACTGTGCAAAACATTTATTTAAAATTAGAATAATACAAAATTTTACAGTTAGAACCACAAATGATTGTGTTTCCTTTATGTACATTTTCGTTTTGAGTTTCCATGACATTATAAGATATTACTGTATCATCATCGTGAATAATAATAATCAAAGTTTATTCCATTGGCGGATTTATTCTTATAATCACAGAAGATCAAAAAAAATCTCCAGATAAATGATAGTATCACGAAGATATATTAAAATTAATTACATGTTAATTTCAACCATAATATGCATAACTATTATTTTCTCTCCATATCAAAAATCATATTTAGAATATTAACTAAAATATGCCAACTGAAGCTTCATAATTTTCATATATCAGACGATTATATATCAACAAATAAAGAATGTAATCAGATAAATTAAATAAACACAGATTATTGAATTAAAGCAGAAGTTAATTAAATATGGAAGCTAATTTCCAATCTAAACAATATTTATAACAAATGTATAATTTAAATAATATCATTTAAAAAAGTTCATTCACATACAAATCATAGTATGGAAATTTATAAATGGAACAACTTATTCTACAAAACAAAACTTTCATTGATTTCGAAAAGTTCTCAAAATACGTTTTCCCATAAGCAGTAAAAAGAAATTTGAATATAAGTAAAAAATAAATAAATATTTCAATTTCTTAAATAAGGAATGTGTGATGACTGTAATGCTTGAATAATGCCAGATATTTGTTCAATGATTTATGAATGCTAGTCGTAGAAAAGACAGGTTATAGTGTCAAAACAACTTTTCGATCGTAGCAAATCTTTTGAATCTGAATCGGAAGAAAATGAAGCGTGATTTTCGAAAAAGCCGAGAATAAATTATGTGTTGCGTTTCAGAACTTGTGTAAATAAAATTGAAAAAAATAATGTTTTCAGCTAGATTCTTCTTGAATTAAGGATCGTGGAATAACATTTTGGAAGAAATGCGTGGAATAAAATATTAGATATTTGATTTAAAGATCATAAAGTTGAATACTCTCGATTTTGACATCTCTTATGATGTAATTTCAAACGATAAATCTGCAAGAAAATGACGACACGACTGAAGTGGTTGGTATTATTTTTGCATCGGGTAACAGAAATAGTAGTAAAAATATTTCTATTGAAATAAAATAATTCAATAAAAAAGAAATACTTTACTGTTCATTTTCAGAAATATAATTATATAAGTTTATTTTATGGTATAAATATGACTCTTGATAGGATTTTTTGCTTCACAATTTAATGTTTAAATATTTGTTGAAAAAATGATATAATAAAAACTACTGTATGTGACGAAATCATTTCTAAATAATTTTAATTTTTAGCATTGGAAAGTGTGCTGTGGGTGTAATGCAGGTTTCAAACATTTCCACCGTTTTATAAACATATTATAAAAACATACTTATTCAAACGTTATGCCAACGTTATGTAACATAAACGTTATACAAACATAATTAGTCAAATATCTTTGAATATTAAATTCTCAAAGGAATTAATATCGTAATTTTTACTATAAACATAAATATTGGCATAAATATTTTTTCCAAAGAAAAAGAATATACTTCTTAAAAGAAACATTAGAATACAGGCAAATTTTTTAATTTATATTTCATTAAAATTATTTAAATACTACTTCTACAAAAAGGGATATTTATAAGTTAATTTCAAAAAATATTATTTTTTTCATGCAATGCAAACAATAAATTGATTTTTCTGTACTCTTTCCGCTTCACAGTCACAATTATCGCCAAGCAGATTTTATTGGCAACAACAGAGAAATGATTCCTCTGTTCTGGCCAAATTCCAAATTTGTATTCGCAGTTTGGATAGTTACCGAAATAAGGAAACTCTCAACTTGTTACGAAAATGTGCTTGTGAAAGGGGTTACCAGGGGAGGAATATTCCGTTTAGTGTCGGTTGAATATATTTCTTGGCTACTTTATCCCTTTCGCCGGCTAATAGGAAAGTACAAAATGTTTCTTTTTAGAAAACTGTGCATAGATTGATAACTATTTTAAATTATTTATTATATTGTTAATGAATGAATCCCTATTTGGTTTATTGTTTTGCATTAAAAGCGAAGTAAATTAATTACCTAAATTTAGGGGCAGAAACCATGGATTTTGCTTTTCTGAAAATTTATGTCGAAACGGCGTTAAGGGGGTTAGTTCCCAATGGAGGACTTTTTTATGGGGGGTTTTTTTTTTTGAAAACCCAAAAAAGTGGCTTTAATTTTTAATCATTTTATTTAAATTTTGGGGTTTTAAAAAATTGACATAATTTTTTCAAAATACATGAAAGTTTTGTGTAGCAAAAATTGAAAATGAGAGTTTCCCCTATTTTTCATTCTTTGTTTTTATCTGAAATTTAAAAAAAAATTAACAGCATTTTAATTTATAAGCTTAAATGCACCAAATGAAGTATACTCAATTGAAAATATCAAAATTGGATTTTTGGTAGACTTCTGAAGAAAAAGTTTCGAATTTCATGGGGTTTTTGTTATGTTTTGCTTTAAAAAATAGAAACATTTTGAATTTTAGAATGATTGTAGTTCATTTGGCGTGCATATATGTGCTGAGTCTGCTCTATAAATTTGAAGTCATTCGGGAGAACCATTTTTGAAATATGTGGGAAATTTTGAAAAAAAAAAACAGTTTTGAGAAAAACGCGTTTAAAATTTCAAGTCCGAATAAAACAATGAAAATCTTAACTTAGCGCTACGAACAGCTGCTCATCTAACACCTGCTTCTTGATCGACGACTTCGAAGTTTAAAAAATCAGCTTTATCACTATATTCTAGACAAGTTAAGGAAGCAATCTATGAAAAATAATTGATTTTTTGAAACCATCTCATTGGTGTGTGTGTGTGAACCCCTTAACTTATGCAAATTTTGCAAGAAATTGTATTGGAATCCCGTGCGTGAGAAAGAGAGCGCATAAAGTGGTGCTGACACAGTTCAAGATTTATATTTTAAAAATTGACCAGTTACTTACGATGTAAAGAAAATAAATAGAAATAAAGAGTTACTTCAATTGAAAAGGCTAACTGCATGCACATAATGAATCGATGGACAATACGGAACTAATAGAAATATAGAGGGAAACATTTCTGCCTTTTTTTCCGAATAAGTGTTTATTACCATCTTATACTGAAGCTACTCTAGAGTTTTGACGACGGATCTTATAATTTTAAATCTCACGTAAATGACCAGGATGACACCTGAATGATATCTCAATCTCGTAACAACCACACCGTGTTATGAGACAAATATTACATGACATCTTAATACTGTCTATGTAACATAAATATATTCATTATATTGTAGTTTTTTTCATATCAAATTTTGATAAATTTAAGTAATTTCTTTATAAGTTTTGACTTTGTCAACAAAATAGTTGTTTTAAACTTTTGTTCTTTAAAAAAATAGCAATTTTGTTACAACTTGTATACATTTCTTCAAAAACCATTGATATTTTTTTTACAATATCAATATACAATATTTCCTTAAAACATTATATATAATATTTAACAAAAAATAATAATAAATAAATCCTTATGGTAAAGAAATCTTTTATATTTCAGACTGTTATTATATCATCTAAAAAGTGGGAGTTTAGTCAGAATTTTAATTGGCAAAATAGAAAAAAAATTTTATAGTTAAAACTTATTATTTATTACTTTTACTTGAGCTTACGTTTATTTGTAGAATTAATCTTTATGCATTATGTGAAAGTTTTACTGAGAAATGATTAAAAGCTATGTGTTAGTTTTGTTTATATATCTCTCATGCGAAATATAAGACAATAAATTGTCCCTCTTGATATTAACCGCATTGAAATAAAATTGTAACTCGAATAATAAATGACTGATATATGATACACTTGAACTAATGTGCATTATCTAAGCTAATACATTTCTGAGACTTCCATCCTAAATTCAAGGTAATGTGGAATGCATGTCTACTATTCCCTTTCTTCGGTCATTAGTAGCTTTATTTCTTAAGATCACATCAAACTAAATTAAATGAAAAGATACTGTTCTAGATGCCTCATGAGAAAAATTATCATCTGTCTCTATTTTGTGTACGTCTGATATTAATACTTGAAGTTGGATGTTTATGTATGTATTTTCATTTCACTTGAAAAAATGTGTGGTACATTTCGTACAGATATTTCTGCAAAAAGGAGAGGATACACTTAAATATACTTATTGAGGAGTGATGGGATACAAATAAATTTCTAGGACAGTTATTTTATTGAGATATTGGATATGTGGGAGATTAGAACCCACGACCTATGGATTCGTAACATACCACTAGACAAAAGTGATCACTCCTGTTCGGAGGATGTTAGTGGCTTATTTATACACCACCACAGTCACGAGTCAATTATTCCTATTATGAGACTTAAATTATCATTTAAGACATATTTTTTTAGACTTAGAATGTACATTTTATTCTTTTATATATATAATATTATAAACTTACTTACTGTTGAATATAATTTCTCCTGTTTTAATCTAAATATATTAATGAACTTTTTTATGTGTAAATTAAATGCTCTATGTTAAAAGTGACGCAGGAGGAAGAAGGTATGATAAAACTGTCAAATTGGCATGAATGGAAGACGCTAGCATATGCACGCGGTTTAAACTTAAGCAGAGTTAAACGCAAAACTTAAGTTGCAAGAGACATCTTAACCCTGTTAAAAAAAGGTTACATAGCGAGTTTCTCACCAAAAAATGGTATTTTAATGGAGTTTGTTTGCGAGAAGATCGTATTATGTGTAGTATATGGAGGAATGGGGACCACTATGTATTGAAATTTCACAGATGCGTGGTCGTATACTATCAAGAATGATTCTTATAATTTCGTGATATTGCTAACAACATTGGCTGGAGTCCAATGACTGTAATGAGAATATAGAAACAATGAGTTCATGAAGGTCCTAATTGTATATCTTTTAATTCCCGATAAAACCTTTATTTTGTGAGGTAGCCGTTTTCTAAGGTGCAGCCTCATCGCAGACTTCGAGTGAGAAATGATTTTATTTTCAACACAAAAACCGCATGAAAATTTCGACATCACCTGAAGAAGCACGATGCACAATTTTGTGGCATTACTTGACACTACAGCAGAAGACGCGTGGTGACAGCGCTTAGCCCGATGATAAAACTATATACAGGAGTGAAACCACTGTGACGGGTTCACGCGTCCTTTCTGTAACATAACCTCTGGGTTCTTTGACGGCCAAGATTAATGGCAACTCTTTTCCAACCAAAATCCAAGAAGCGAAATGCGATTATGAAATGCAAATAAGATAGCTTTTAAAAGAACAAAAGTTTCATTAAGCAGTATGGCAATTTAGGGAATTATGTTCTGAAGAGATACGAGTGTGAATTGACGGCCTATCGTAAAGTTACAAAGATATCGAGCCGTTGTTACGGGGTGCATACCATTGCACGCGTGCCCAGGTGTTTCCGTATCGTGATAGAATCTTAGTTTGGGTTAAGGTAGGATTGATTATTTGATATTAGGACTTGTAATATTATCAGAACTGAGAGTAGGCGGATAATATAATTATTTAGATAAAGTGGTCTAAGTTACGCAATTCGGTGTAACTATCGCTGTGTGATTGGTTTATTAGATTCTCACTTATATAAATTTATCTAAATTATTAGAGGTTTAAGTTATATTCTCAATAAAGTCATATTAATAATTTTAAAATGTCTATTCATTTTGAGAATCCCACACCTTTAATTCACGCTGACAATCAAAGATATGGTTACCAAAGAGCGACCATATCACACCAATTCGTCGGTTCAAGAGAGTGCCAGTTCTGCGTGCACCATTATGTTAAAGGAATCTGTGTTTAGACGCAGTGAGGAGGTCACATGGGTTCTACCTGCACTCCATATAGCAGTACTTCTCAAACTTTCAATGTTTGCGACCCATTATTCAATCGTAATTTTCATCGCGCCCCCCTTCAAACGATAACAATGTATTTAATTCAATATTACTATTTTTTGCGCTAAAACTACAATACGACTCCAACCTCTAAAGGGCCAACGGCGTATATAAACGTATCTTCAGTCCAAGCGTTAATTGCGCCGGACGTATATATACGTCTTTTCGAAGTACGATCTTTTTGTGCACTGCTATCCATAAAATTATTTCGAAGGCTTTGGAATACAATAAAAAGACCTTGATAGTTTTTAATTATTTCAAAGGATTTGCTTTAATTTATTCCTTTTCTCCCCCCTCAATACATGATATACACTCGCCTAGGAGGAAAGCGAGGCATTGGATAGCAAAGAACGTTTTTTTTTAAATAGGAAGTTAACGGATTAATTATAAACTGCACAAATCATAAAGTGTTCATTTTTGTATGTAATTTTGTATATGACAAGCCCATGGGGTCACTGGTAATTTTTAAAATTGTTCTAAACTTAGTATTGTTAAATTAATTATAAATGCATTGTGCAGTACTGATACATTTATAAGTGTATCATATCGGTATAAAAGTGTATTTTATTTTTGTTATGTCAAAGCGTAGTTTTTTTGTTTTGCTTTTAATAAATTAATATTTTTTTATTAAATAATCTTTTGTTCTCGACTTTTCAATATGTTCGCACCCCCCTAGTAGATTATTACGTCCCTCAAGGGGGCGCCGCCACCGTTTGAGAAACGCTGACATATAGTCATACAAACTGTACAAATGATGCGATTGTACGAATAGCAATTGGATACATGACATGGGCACACTTTGTTCGCCTTCGTCGGTAATCTGAACACCATGCGTTGCACTTGCCTGATCTTAAAGCTGGATTGATGGGATATTATCTTCGAGATTTTAGATACGTCATATTGTAATAAGATAGTGCGATGCCGCATGCTGCCAGCGTATCCAAACCTATCTCGACAAAGAAGGTGTGATCGGCTGGTACCCTATCGTTTTATTGAGATTTCTTTTCCATTGAAAACATGGAGTTATGGAATACTAAGATAAATAACAACCACCACTCTCCAGCTACTTTGGGTATTAGGAAGTGGCATATATTTGATGCTAATTGGAATAATTTGGCAACACATGTGTCACCCAAACCCAGTTAAATGGAAAACTAATTTGTTTGAAATCGATTCGACTACAAGAAGTAGCACACACACTCAGTTGTATGCTTATATAAAAGCCTGTATTTTTCGTAAATGCTTACAAACTTAATCATATTTTTTTCCGTTACATATATTGTTATTTTGTTTGCTGACCTGTGTTGCAATTTTAATCATTAGTAGTGAATATATGTGAAAAAAAAGAAAAATTAAAAGACGAATTTCCTGAAAGTTATTCTTATTTTATATAATATAAAAACATCAGCTATTTACAGATTGTACAATTCTTACTTTTTATATTAACGTGACTACAGAAAAATTTGTATTGTTTTTGAATACTCATTTTGACATACATATAAGTAAATAATCGAATATTATACACAAGCCATGCTCAAAAAGAAATAAAATTAAAGGAAGTATTTCACAACCTGAGACAAAAAATAAAAATAAGCTTATATTTCAAGAAACACAAGATGGCTATGAAAGAGAAAATGAAATGAAAGTCGAAAACTATCATTGAAATATCTAAAACTTATTTTAGATACAGTGTATCGCTGTCAAAGCACCAACTTTGTATCCAAATTACAATGCATTCTATTCAAATTCCTTTTAACTCAATCTTTTCATCTGTTGTTAAATTTTTTGCAACGTCATATTAATCTAGTCTGAGTCTTTTACTTCCGGATAAAATATGATATCTCTGTCTAGAGTAATCTGACATCTGTCTCTTTACTCTTTTGCTTAGAAAATACTTCTACATAAAAATTTTTCAAGATTTAGTTTTGTTTATATATATATATATATATATATATATATATATATATATATATATATATATATATATATATATATATATATATATATATATGTATCTGTATATATATTGAGACTCGAGATTAAAGTAATGGAATCGCCAACACAGAATGAAATCTAACTAACTGTGAAAAGATTTAAACAAATGCGAATCTTATATTTTCTTTGAATATCTGTAAATGTAGATGGTTCTTTCAAACGATTAATATCTGCAAGGTTATTTAAAATTAAACTATTAAATATTTTAAAATATACTTCTTATGTAATAAGTGTTATTGTAATTTTCTTCATATTAACTCTACAACAGCCACTGGCGTATATATACGTCTCGGTCAGCAAGTGCGAAAAGTGCTCCTGACATACTGATACGTCTTTCCAAAATACTATCATTTTCTTTGCGTTACTATTAGTTAAACAATTTAGAAAACAATAAAATGACTATGACACAGCTTCTTAGAAGGATTTACTTATTCCAGAGAAAAATTTGCTTTGTAATGCCTTACCTTTTCCCTCAAATACACAGCGTACAAGTGCCTATGGTTAAAAAGGTGACACTGGTAAGCAAATAGTGTATACTTTTATTCGGTGGTTAAAGGGTAAATACTTTTTTAATTCAAACCAGTAGAATTTTAATACAAAGAAAACAGTTGTTCTATTTCCCCTCCTCTTTTTTTTGTTCCCATTTCGGCTGCAGATTCTGTAAGCTTCTACAATACATTTTTTTCTTCAGTTAAAATTTTTAAAAAATTCCACTTGTAGAATTGACTGAACTAGAAAAGTATGCGAGAAAAAGTATTTTAACAGTTAAAAAATGAAACTTGAAAGTATAGGTGCATGTTGTAAGTCGGATTTTAGAGGATATTTTTATCTTCCTATTTATAGTGCAACATTTAACACTATTAGCTTGACATGGTGAATATATTAATTATAGACCTATGTGAAAAAAATAATATCAATATTTGTTTACTGCTAAAAATATTGTATTATTATTTTTCGGAAATTACAGTATCCTGACAATGGAAAAGGGAAGAAATAAAATCAAAGGAACCAACACTAATCACGTTTTCTTAATGTATATGTGCATAGAAACTTTTTTCAACCAGACAATGGATCCCTTTGCTAATATTAAAAGATAATATCGAAGAAAATTTAAAATAAAAATCTAACATACTTTCTGTATTTTGTTATATTACTGTATTAGGCTAATTGCGGCAACTTTTAATTCTAAAAAAATGGAGATATGAAGAGTTTTTTGTGGTATTTAGATTTTTTTAGTACACATTTAAAAAAAAAGGCTAAAATTAAGAAGAGAAAAATAAGTTCCTATTACTAAAATGGGAGAGAATGGGTAAAAATTGACGAATAATTACATAAACTAGGCCCAATCTGTATAAATAGTAAATGTACCAATTCTCAATTTTTCAATTTTGTTGTAATATTTTGCTATTCTTTTTTAAAATGACCTTCAGGATAAGAGATATTTTAATTTTTACAGAAACTAGAGCACTTTATCTTAGTTGTTACATGAAATTACTTTAAAAAACAGTGATTATATTCACATAAAGAACTGTAAATTTTGTAGTAAAACAGCAAAGTGATACATCTTAAAGTTAAAACACTTCTATAAAGTTATACAGAAAATACACACAAAATTTCAGAAAATTATTTTAAAAACTGGTTGAGCAATTGCTGTCCCCGTTTCAGCTTTTCAATAAAAATACATTTCGAGTAAAATGCATTTTAAAGTTTGACATCTTATGTAAAGTTATGGCATCCATTTTTACTAAAACACTTGCAGTTTTTGTTGCAGTGAATGTAAAATAATAAACTAGTTATTTTTATAAAGCTAATAAGATGGTCTATATAAAATAAAATCAAAATAAAATTTCTAAAATTTTCAAAAAAGAATCATGAGTGATTTTAGGGTATAGTCGAATAACTTAAGAAGTTTCTAGAAAATTTTGATTTATCTGAAATTTAGAATGCCATTTATTATCAAATGCCAGCAAATTCTATTCTTAAAAATAGCATTGGAACAAATGAATTAGACATATAATTAAAAAATTTAGTATTTTATACTTTCAACTTTACAATTGTTCTAGAAAAATAAATATTTTATTGTATATTATAACTGATAACTGCTAAGGAAAATAACTCTAACACAATGGCCTCAATGAATGTGTCTTTAATAAGAGAAAAAAAGCTATGAAGCTATTAATTATATGAGAAACATAAATTTGTTCTAGCTTTGTAAGTGTAAAGATTTATCCTATTAATGTTTTCTTTTGTGTGAAATAAAATAATGCAAAAAGTGGTATACTAAGAATGTTCATTTAACGACGTTGTTGAAACTGTTGCTTCTCGGCTTAACTATGTACTCTCAGTAAGTTTAGAGCTGTAAATCTTTCTCTTTTACATCTAAAGAGAAATAAATCCTTCTCTGGGCTTTGGATAATAATTCTGAACAGTATCTATCAAAAGGACTAGAAATGACGTTCATCATTTTAAGCTTCGGCAGTTTATGAGAGCTTACAGTTTTAAATCCTGAAATTTTGAAGAAAAGAGTAATTTCACATCTTTGAAACTTCACGTAAAATAGCGCACGGACTTATATTGATTAGAACGGAGAATATAAATCAATAAATAGAAGATATCAAACAATAGCAATTTTAGAAATAAAAACTCATCATTAATAAGGAAACAAAAGATTTTGCCTTTTAAAATATGGAAAATTGTGTATCTCAAAGTATACCTTTGAAAAATAAAATATTTTACGATATAAGAATGAAGATAATACTGAAACACTTTTAATAGGTTTTAGTGCGCCTTGTGTAATGTACTCGTATATAAAGTTTCATTTATTGAATAAAAACTCGATAATAGTTTTGACACATACAAAAATATAATGTAAGGCAATAAACTTCTCAGAAATTTTAAGTTACGTATGGAAAATTCTTAATTATTAGGAGACTGCAAAACTACAATGACTTTAATACTTGTTTAATGTTCTGTGATGTTGAAAAATTCTCTTGAATTTTACCTATCAACTTTAACATTATTTATATTTGGATTCTTCATTCTTTACCATTTTATTTAGAAGATATATATTCGGGCATAAATATCGTGCTTCGAAAGAAATGTTTTTGCTGCATCATAAGGAAGTAAATTCACCAAATCTAAAAGAAATATTTTTCAAACATTATTATCGATTAGACAATTTATACAATAATATAATTAAACAATAAGTATAAAAACAGATTCGTGCAAAGTCCATGTGCAATGATTCATAAATAATTGTTATTTAGAATTAAAATTAGGTTTTAATTACGTTTTTTGGGGTTAATTTCAGTTAACCCAGGAGAGAAGGCGAGAACCAGATAATAACATTAGTGGTCGCGTGAGGGTACAGAGTCTATTTAATGCTCTCTTTTAATTATTTTTATTGTACACGATAAAAAATGCAATTTCAGGGGTCTAACTTAATTAAGAGAAAATATACTTATTTACTATTAAGTACTTATGAATTTTTTTTTGTTTTTGATAATTTGTGAAAACCCTAAACAGGAAAACCTAATCAAGATAATCAAGAAAAGATTAGATGTTTCTCACTTTAGAGTAAATGACACAACTCTTTACCTTACAAGAGAATTATTTTCAGGTTAACACACATTTCGTATTTAGTTCAAGTTTTATTGTCCTTTGATGATTGACAGACAGCATGAAAACATTTTCCTTCAGCTTCTGTTTTTTAACAGCGTGCAGTGTGTCTTACGTCATACACTATTCTGGCTCCATATATGTCTTGAAGTATTATTTCAGGTACCATTTTAAAAATATCCTTTCATCTCAAACGTTTCATGTTCATCGTTTTTCTGAAATTTACTTTCGCTATCATGAATTATATCTATTATTTCATCTTCCCTTGCTTGATCAATTTTTAAGCCATCCAATAGGGATTGCAGATTCCCTTTTTCTTTATTTTTATATCATTTTCATCTAAATCAGAGTTTACCAAACTTTTTCATCACATATATCCAGTGCCATGTTTTCCGGTTAGGGTAGAACGCTTGCTTACTTTATAATGAATTTTTGCAAATTAGTCAAATTAAATGTGTTTTTGAAATACATTATGGAGCTACTTACTTTAAAACATTTGAAGTAACTATAGTGAAGTATAGAGTGAAAAAAAAATTTAAAAAACAAGGACATCTGGATTTTAAATACGTATCGATTAAATTAAAATGAATAAAATGTTACATAAAAAACTGACCAATACGCAAATGGTTTAATTCGAAGGAATGAATCATCTGTTTTTTTAAAAAAATTTCAACCTGGGCATCAATTTTTATTGCTTTAAGGGATCCGACTACGTTCGGAACCGTCATTTTAATAAAGCGATGAAATGGATATATTTAATGATATTTAGTGTCACTTAGATTGGAATACATGTATAAAATTGTTTTAAGGACATTTTGACAAAAACAATTATTAGCATATAATATTTTGGCAAAAAGTAACTTAGAATAACCTTTTTTTCAAAATGTTCTCCTTTTATAAAGAATGCTTCAAGAATAATAATATTTTGAGCTCATATAAGGTAAAGACTTTCCAGATAATCCGAACTATTTATTTATTTTTTTTTTGAAAAATTCACATTAGTTTTAGAATTACAACCAATTGAAATAATTATCGGCGTTTTTATCTTAAAATTTCTCTCCTTTGTTGTCGTAAAACATGGATAAACCTACTTCTATATTACATATTTCAAAAGTTCTATTTTAGTCTCTGTACAGAGGTCTGAGCTATGCAAAAGCAAAATATTATTATAAGAGAGGCATTTTTCATAAAGGGAGAATATTTTGAAAATGGGTCATTCTAAGTTCTTTTTTTGTCAAAGTATTGTACTTAAAAATATTTTTTATTGTAATACTATTCTTAAAACAATTTGAAATATATTTTCTAATCTAAGTGACACTAAATATCATAAATATTTTCCATTTACACGCTTTTTCAAAATCATGCCTCCGAACGTAGTCGGATACCATAATCCCATATATATTTAGTAGCAAACAAACTTGGTTTCTTT
This sequence comes from Trichonephila inaurata madagascariensis, assembly GCA_019973955.1. Classification (NCBI taxonomy): domain Eukaryota; kingdom Metazoa; phylum Arthropoda; class Arachnida; order Araneae; family Nephilidae; genus Trichonephila; species Trichonephila inaurata. The sequence goes on along the minus strand of BMAV01019728.1, from coordinate 63,519 downwards.
TTGTTAAGAAAATTAACAGCCGTGAAGAATTTCATTTCCATAACGAAAGATATTAAAACCATTGTATGTATATTCGACGATTTGTCATAGATTTGTTTATATTATTAGGGAATATTACGAAGGTAAAAATAAGTAACAGCCCCTGTGTGTGTGGAATATTTATTGCTTTCACTGAAAGTTAAAGACAAAGTTAAGAACTGGTTAAATGAGTGCCACAATTTCAGATCCAAATATAGACCCCAAGGACAAATATTTCATTTCCGGCTGACGTAGTCCCCTTAGAGGCCACCGTAGACTCTGGGGGTCAATATAGACCACTTTAGGAATAACTGATCTACAATTATGAATCTTAATGTCTAATCCAACACAACAATAAAAGAAATACTTAGTTGTTCAAAGGGGGATCAGCCCGTTCATGAAAAAAAATTATTTTATTCAAAGTAGTCACTTTTGGAACTTAGAGACACCAAGCACACCTCAAAAGGCTAAAAAAAACTACGAATTCCCAAAAAGAGGAGATACATGAGAAATACATTTAAGTTCCATGAAAACTGCTAAATATTTGAATACTGATAAGGTCATTGGTAGCAAACACTGTTTTCCCAGAACTACAGTTTTAGTAAGCCTGGGGTGACTTTGTGCCAATCTCGAACACTCCCAGGTTAAAAATATAAGGAACTTTTCTAAAATATGTTGCATCAAAAGAAATTAGGTGTTCCGTATTCATGAAATTTGCTTTTATTCAAGTCGAAACTAATAGAATATGCAATATGCAAGGAAGTTAAACCTTATGATAAAATTGGTTTCAATTCCTCTAAATTATTTAAAACAGAATACAAGGAAAATTCACTATAAATACATTTAGAGAAAAAAAACTTTAAGCAAATTTTAAGCATAAAAATTATGATTTCAAAATTTCATTTTTGGAAATTTCACATTTCAGTGTTTTTTTTTTTTTTCAGCTAATGTATCAAAAAATATATAAGGATAGAAATGGGACATATTAACAAGCATAGACATCAAGGGCAAAGTATAAAGCTTTGCTTTGAAAAATAAATATTAGCAAAAACAAATATATGTCGTTTATTTCATATAATTTCCCAGACTTTATAACCCTATTATCAAGGTTATGGTATTCATGTCATGTGTTAAAATTTAAAATAAACATTCTTTGATGATAATAATATTTGACAGAAAGATAAATATTTAGTTATTTAGGTTTCTAACCCGGGAGAAGAGACGAGCACTCTTTATTAACATTAGTGGTCATGCCAGGGTACAGAACTTACTTAATGCGATCTTATATTTATTTTTACTGCACACGATAAAAATCACAAATCCAGTGAGTAATTTAATTAAGAGAAAACGTCTAAAAAAAGGTTTGTCATTAACAAAAAAGATTACATGTGATAAATACATTTTAGTTTCCATGCAGACTGCTAAATAGTTGAATACTGACACGGTCCTTGGTAGCCAATGTTTTATGTCCTGAAATACAGATTTGGTGAGCCTGGGGTGATTTTGTGATTCCCGCAATCACTCCCAGTTAAATTATAAGGATTTTTTGCAAAATATGTTGCATCAAGAGTTCGCCATTCTTGGTGTTGGCATTTATTGAAGTCGAAAACAAGTAGAATACATTATATAAATGAAGAAGTAAAACACATTCGTGTATTTGGAATAATATATTTCTAGGCTTTTTTTAAAACAGCACAAAAGTAATATACACTTTAGATACTTTAAAAAAATAATAAATTTTAAGTGTAAAACGTGCAAAATTTCCAAAATTATATATATATATATATATATATATATATATATATTGCAATATCCTTTAAGACTAAATTCTTTTTTAAAGAAAATAAAATGTTTCAGTCACCTTTGATTTCGAGTTAAGGGATTTTCACTCTGTATCCTCTAGTTATTCGTATTTCTTAAATTGTGATAAGAGAGGTTCAACTCTCGTTTAGTTTTTTCGATATATTTCTGTATATATATATATATATATATATATATATATATATATATTTAATCAAAAATTCTTTTAACATTTGCTTATGCTATAAATCTTTCATATTCTTTTCAATGCTGATTCAGATGAACGCCCTATAAAAGAGGGATTCGATACATCATTTATATGTGAATATTTAAGAGAAGAAAAGCTAAAAATATTTAACGTTTTTATTTCATCACCCTCAAAATTAAATTATTTTCCAGAAATGTAAAAGCACACTATATAATATAAATGATAATTTACAAATCTTGTTCGAATTTAATGGCGCGTGTAACACGCAAGCCAAATTTTTCAACACCGAAGGAAAACATTTCAGGATGATGCTTGGAACGCACTCTAAAATATTTATAATTCATACATTTGAATAAAAACTGGTATATAATGTAACATATATAAATAGAAGAATTGCAATGTTTAGCCACTCGAATTATGAATCTGTATACTAATTGTCATGTCAAATTTTAAAATAGACATCTTTTGATGACAATTATATTTGAAAGAAATATAAATATTTAGTTATTTAAGTTTTTAACCCGGGAGAGAGAGAAGGCGAGAACCAGATACTAACATTAGTGGTCGCGTGAGGGTACAGAGTCTATTTAATGCGCTCTTTTAATTATTTTTATTGTACACGATAAAAAATGCAATTTCAGGGTCTAAATTAAGAGAAAATATACTTATCTACTTTTAAGTACTTATGAATTTTTTTTGTTTTGATAATTTGTGAAAAACCTAAACAGGAAAACCTAATCAAGATAATCAAGGCAAGATTAGAATTCTCACTTTAGAGTAAATGACACAAATCTTTACCTTACAAGAGAGTTATTTTCAGGCTAACACACATTTCGTATTTAGTTCAAGTTTTATTGTCCTTTGATGATTGACAGACAGCATGAAAACATTTTCCTTCAGCTTCTGTTTTTTAACAGAGTGCAGTGTGTCTTACGTCATACACTATTCTGGCTCCATATATGTCTTGATGTATTATTTTAGGTACCATTTTAAAAATATCCTTTCACCTCAAACTTTTCGTGTTCATCGTTTTTCTGAAATTTACTTTCGCTATCATGAGTGATATCTATTATTTCATCTTCCCTTGATTGATCAATTTTTAAGCCATCTAATAGGGATCGCAGATTCCCTTTTTCTTTATTTTTATATTATTTTCATCTAAACTAGAGTTTACCAAACTTTTTCATCACATATATCCAGTGCCATGTTTTCCGGTTAGGGTAGAACCCTTGCTTACTTTATAATGAATTTTTGCAAATTAGTCAAATTAAATGTGTTTTTGAAATACATTATGGAGCTACTTACTTTAAAAGATTTGAAGTAACTATAGTGAAGTATAGAGTGAAAAAAAAATTTAAAAAACAAGGACATCTGGATTTTAAATACGTATCGATTAAATTAAAATGAATAAAATGTTACATAAAAATACTGACCAATACGCAAATGGTTTAATTCGAAGGAATGAATCATCTGTTTTTTTAAAAAATTTTCAACCTGGGCATAAATTTTCCTTGCTTTAAGGTATCCGACTACGTTCGGAACCGTCATTTTAATAAAGCAATGAAATGGATATATTTAATAATATTTAGTGTCACTTAGATTGGAGTACATGTATAAAATTGTTTTAAGGACATTTTGACAAAAACAATTATTAGCATATAATATTTTGGCAAAAAGTAACTTAGAATAACCTTTTTTTCAAAATGTTCTCCTTTTATAAAGAATGCTTCAAGAATAATAATATTTTGTGCTCATATAAAGTAAAGACTTTCCAGAGAATCTGAACTATTTATTTATTTTTTTTTGAAAAATTCACATTAGTTTTAGAATTACAACTAATTGAAAAAATTATCGGCGTTTTTCACTTAAAATTTCTCTCCTTTGTTGTCGTAAAACATGGATAAACCTACTTCTATATTACATATTTCAAAAATTCTATTTTAGTCTCTGTACAGAGGTCTGAGCTATGCAAAAGCAAAATATTATTATAATAGAGGCATTTTTCATAAAGGGAGAATATTTTGAAAATGGGTCATTCTAAGTTCTTTTTTTGTCAAAGTATTGTACTTAAAATAATTTATATTGTAATACTATTCTTAAAACAATTTTAAATATATTTTCTAATCTAAGTGACACTAAATATCATAAATATTATCCATTTATACGCTTTTTCAAAAGCATGCCTCCGAACGTAGTCGGATGCCTTAATCCTATATATAATTAGTAGCGAACAAACTTGGATTCTTTTTGTTAAGTAGATTGACAGTCGTGCAGAAATTCTTTTCCATAACGAAAGATATTAAAACCATTATATGTATATTCGATGATTTGTCATAGATTTGTTTATATTATTAGGGAATATTACGAAAGTAAAAATAAGTAACAGCCCCGGTGTGTGTGGAATATTTATTGCTTTCACTGAAAGTTAAAGATAAAGTTAAGAACTGGTTAAATGAGAGCCACAATTTCAGATCCAAATTTAGACCCCAAGGACAAATATTTCTTTTCCGGCTGACGTAGTCCCCTTAGAGACCACCGTAAACTCTGGTGGTCAATATAGACCACTTTAGGAATCACTGATCTACAATTATGAATCTTAATGCCTAATCCAACACAATAATAAGAAATACTAAGTTGTTCAAAGGGGAATCAGCCCGTTCATGAAAAAAAAAATTATTTTATACAAAAGTAGTCACTTTTGGAACTTAGTGACACCAAGCACACCTCAAAAGGCTAAACAAAAAGCTTTGAATTTCCAAAACGAGGAGATTCATGACAAATACATTTAAGTACCATGCAAAACTGCTAAATATTTAAATACTGATAAGGGCATTGGTAGCAAACACTGTTTTCCCAGAACTACAGATTTAGTAAGCCTGGGGTGACTTTGTGCCAATCTCGAACACTCCCAGGTTAAAAATATAAGGAACTTTTCTAAAATATGTTGCATCAAAAAAATTAGGTGTTCCGTATTCATGAAATTTGCTTTTATTCAGGTCGAAACTAATAGAATATGCAATATGCGAGGAAGTTAAACCTTATGATATAATTGGATTGTAATCCTCTAAATTTTTTAAAACAGAATTCAAGGAAAATTTACTATAAATACTTTTAGAGAAAAAAAAATTTAAGCAAATTTTAAGCATAAAAATTATATGATTTCCAAAATTTCCTTTTTGGAAATTTCACATTTCAGTTTTTTTTTTTTTCTTCAGCTAATGTATCAAAAATATATAAGGATAGAAATGGGACATATTAACAAGCATAGACATCAAGAGCAAAGTATAAAGCTTTGCTTTGAAAAATAAATATTAGCAAAAACAAATATATGTCGTTTATTTCATATAATTTCCCAGACTTTATAACCCTATTATCAAGGTTATGGTATTCATTTCATGTGTTAAAATTTAAAATAAACATTCTTTGATGATAATAATATTTGACAGAAAGATAAATATTTAGTTATTTAGGTTTCTAACCCGGGAGAAGAGACGAGCACTCTTTATTAACATTAGTGGTCATGCCAGGGTACAGAACTTACTTAATGCGATCTTATATTTATTTTACTGCACACGATAAAAATCACAAATCCAGTGAGTAATTTAATTAAGAGAAACGTCTAAAAGGTTTGTCATTAACAAAAAGATTACATGTGATAAATACATTTTTTGTTTCCATGCAGACTGCTAAATAGTTGAATACTGACACGGTCCTTGGTAGCCAATGTTTTATGTCCTGAAATACAGATTTGGTGAGCCTGGGGTGATTTTGTGATTCCCGCAATCACTCCCAGTTAAATTATAAGGATTTTTTGCAAAATATGTTGCATCAAGAGTTCGCCATTCTTTTTGTTGGCATTTATTGAAGTCGAAAACAAGTAGAATACATTATATAAATGAAGAAGTAAAACACATTCGTGTATTTGGAATAATATATTTCTAGGCTTTTTTTAAAACAGCACAAAAGTAATATACACTTTAGATACTTTAAAAAAAAAAAATAAATTTTAAGTGTAAAACGTGAAAAATTTTCCCAAAAAAATTATATATATATTGCAATATCCTTTTAAAACAAATTTTTTAAAGAAAATTAAATGTTTCAGTCACCTTTGATTTCGAGTTAAGGATTTTCACTCTGTATCCTCTAGTTATTCGTATTTCTAAATTGTGATAAGAGAGGTCCAACTCTCGTTTAGTTTTTTTTTGATATATCCTGTATATATATATATATATATATATATATATTTAATCAAAAACTCTTTTAACATTTGCTTATGCCAAATCTCTTCATATTCTTTTCAATGCTGATTCAGATGAACGCCCCATAAAAGAGGGGTTCGATTCATCAATTATATGTGAATATTTAAGAGAAGAAAAGCTAAAAATATTTAACGTTTTTATTTCGTCACCCTCAAAATTAAATTATTTTCCAGAAATGTAAAAGCACACTATATAATATAAATGATAATTTACAAATCTTGTTCGAATTTAATGGCGCGTGTAACACGCAAGCCAAATTTTTCAACACCGAAGGAAAATATTTCAAGATGATGCTTGGGAAAGCAACACTAAAAAAATTTATAATTCATACATTTGAATAAAAAAATGGTATATAATGTAACATATATAAATAGAAGAATTGCAATGTTTAGCCACTCGAATTATGAAAACTGTATACTAATTGTCATTTCAAATTTTAAAATAGACATTTTTTGATGACAATTATATTTGAAAGAAATTAAATAAGTTTTTTAAATTTTTTAACCCGGGAGAAAACAGAACCAGATACTAACATTATTCCGTGAGGGTACAGAGTCTTTTTATCGTTTTTTAAGTTATTTTTTTGAAAGAAAAAAATGCAATTTCAGGGGTCAAAATTTTAGAGAAAATATTATCTATTTTTAAGTACTTATAAATTTTTTTTGTTTTGATAATTTGTAAAAAACCTAAACGGGAAAAACCTAACGAAAATCAAGGCGATTGAATTTCCATTTAAGAAATGCAAAAATCTTTACCTTACAAGGGGTTTTTTCGGCAAAAATTTCGATTTAGTTCGGGTTTTAGCCCCTTTTATAAAAAGACAGCATGAAAACATTTTCCCTTACTTTTTTTTAAACAGGTGCGTGGTTTTAGTCATACTTTTTGGGCTATATATTTTTGAATTATTTTAGGTACCTTTTAAAAAATACCCTTTCACAAAAATTTTTCGTTTTTCATCGTTTTTTAAATTTCTTCATGAGTGATATCTATTTTTTTTTCCCTTTTGATTGATCAATTTTAACCATCAAATAGGATGAAAATTTCCCCTTTTTTCTTTTTTTTTTATTTTATTTTCATCTAAACTGGTTTACCAAACTTTTCAAAATATATCCAGTCCCATTTTTTCCCGGTTAGGTAGAACCCTTGCTTATTTTAAAAATAAATTTTTTCAAATTAGCAAATTAAATGTTTTTTTGAAATACATTAGGGAGCTATTTTTAAAAAATTTGAAGAAACTTAGTGAAGATAAGGAAAAAAAAAAAAACAAGCATTGATTTTAAATATTATTTATTAAATTTAAAAAATAAAATGTTTCATAAAAAACTGAACAAACCAAAAAGGTTTTTAAAGGGAGGAATGAATCATTGTTTTTAAAAAATTCAACCGACAATTTTTTGTTTTTGGGGATCCACCAGTTTGGAACCGTCATTTAATAAAGGATGAAAGGATATTTTTAATGTTTTAATTTACTTGAAAATAAGAAAAATGTTTTGGACATTTTAAAAACAATTGTTAATAAATATTTTAAAATTTAAAAAAAACTTTTTTAAAATGCTTTTTTTATAAAAACTCAAGAATAATAAAATTTGTGCTCATATAAAGAAAACTTCCCCGGGAAACTGAAAAATTTTTTTTTTATTTTTTGAAAAAAATTTCCTTGTTTTAGAATTACAACCAATTGAAATAATTATCGCGTTTTTTCACTTAAATTTCTCTCCTTTGTTGTCGTAAAACATGGATAAACCTACTTCTATATTACATATTTCAAAATTCTATTTGATCTCTGTACAGAGGTCTGAGCTTGCAAAACAAAATATTATTATAATAGAGGCATTTTTCATAAAGGGAGAATATTTTGAAAATGGTTCATTCTATGTTTATTTTTTGTCAAAATATTGAACTTAAAATTATTTTTTATTGTAATACTATTCTTAAAACAGTTTTAAATATATTTTCTAATCTAAGTGACACTAAATATCATAAATATTGTCCATTTACACGCTTTTTCAAAATCCTGCCTCCTAACGTAGTCGGAAACCTTAATCCTATATATATTTAGTAGCGAACAAACTTGGTTTCTTTTTGTTAAGAAGATTGACAGCCGTGCAGAAATTTTTTTTCCATAACCGAAGATATAAAAACCATTGTATGTATATTCGATGATTTGTCATAGATTTGTTTATATTATTAGGGAATATTACGAAGGTAAAAATAAGTAACAGCCCCTGTGTGTGTGGAATATTTATTGCTTTCACTGAAAGTTAAAGACAAAGTTAAGAACTGCTTAAATGAGTGCCACAATTTCAGATTTAAATTTAGACCCCAAGGACAAATATTTCATTTCCGGCTGACGTAGTCCCCTTAGAGGCCACCGTAGACTCTGGGGGTCAATATAGACCACTTTAGGAATAACTGATCTACAATTATGAATCTTAATGTCTAATCCAACACAACAACAATAAAAGAAATACTAAGTTGTTCAAAAGGGGGGGGGGATCAGCCCGTTCATGAAAAAAAAAATTATTTTAATCAAAGTAGTCACTTTTGGAACTTAGAGACACCAAGCACCTCAAAAGGCTAAAAAAAACTTCGAATTCCCAAAAAGAGGAGATACATGAGAAATACATTTAAGTTCCATGAAAACTGCTAAATATTTGAATACTGATAAGGTCATTGGTAGCAAACACTCTTTTCCCAGAACTACAGTTTTAGTAAGCATGGGACGACTTTGTGCCAATCTCGAACACTCCCAGGTTAAAAATATAAGGAACTCTTCTAAAACAAGTTGCATCAAAGAAATTAGGTGTTCCGTATTCATGAAATTTGCTTTTATTCAAGTCGAAACTAATAGAATATGCAAATAGCAAGGAAGTTAAACCTTATGATATAATTGATTGTAATCCTCCTAAATTTTTAAAACAGAATTCAAGGAAAATTTACTATAAATACTTTTAGAGAAAAAAAAAAATTTAAGCAAATTTTAAGCATAAAAATTATATGATTTCCAAAATTTCCTTGTTGGAAATTTCAAATTTCAGTGTTTTTTTTTTTCTTCAGCTAATGTATCAAAAATATATAAGGATAGAAATGGGATATATTAACAAGCATAGACATCAAGGGCAAAGTATAAAGCTTTGCTTTGAAAAATAAATATTAGCAAAAACAAATATATGTAGTTTATTTCATATAAATTCCCAGACTTTATAACCCTATTATCAAGGTTATGGTATTCCAGTCATGTGTTATAAAATTTAAAATAAACATTCTTTGATGATAATAATATTTGACAGAAAGATAAATATTTAGTTATTTAGGTTTCAAACCCGGGAAGAGAGAGCACCTTATTAACATTAGTGGTCATGCCAGGTACAAACTTACTTAATGCGATCTTATATTTATTTTATGCACACGATAAAAATCCAAATCCAGTGAGTAATTTAATTAAGAGAAAACGTCTAAAAAACGTTTGTCATTAACAAAATGATTACATGTGATAAATACATTTTAGTTTCCATGCAGACTGCTAAATAGTTGAATACTGACACGGTCCTTGGTAGCAAATAATGTTTTATGTCCTGAAATACAGATTTGACGAGCCTGGGATGATTTTGTGATTCCCGAATCACTCCCAATTAAATTATTAGGAATTTTTGCAAAATATGTTGCATCAAGAGTTCGCCATTCTTGGTGTTGGCATTTTTGAAGTCGAAAACAAGTAGAATACATTATATATATAAATGAAGAAGTAAAACACAATCGTGTATTTGGAATAATATTTTCCTAGGATTTTTTTAAAACAGCATAAAAGTAATACACACTTTAGATACTTTAAAAAAAATAATAAATTTTAAGGGTAAAATGTCCAAAATTTCCACAAATTGTATATATATATTATATAGTGCAATATCCTTTAAGACTAAATTCTTTTAAAGAAAATAAAATGTTTCAGTCACCTTCGATTTCGAGTTAAGTGATTTTCACTGTATCCTCTAGTATAATTCGTATTTCTTAAATTGATGAGAAGAGAGATTCAACTCTTGTTTAGTTTTTTCGATAATTCTGTTTAATGAAAAATAACATATTTATTTAATCAAAAATTCTTTTAACATTTGCTTATGCTATAAATCTCTTCATATTCTTTTCAATGCTGATTCAGATGAACGACATATAAAGAGGTGTTCAATTCATCATTTATATGCGAATATTTAAGAGAAGAACAGCTAAAAATTTAACGCTTTTAATCCACGTCAAAATTAAATTATATATATTTTCCAGAAATGTAAAAACACACTACAAAATATAAACGATAATTTACAAATGTTGTTCAAACTTAATGGCGCGCGCAATACGCAAGCCAAATTTTTCAACACTGAAGAAACGCGACTTATGAATGATGCTTGGAATGCACTCTAAAATTTTATAATTGATACATTTGAATAAAATCTGGTATATAATTTAATATATATAACTAGAAATAATTGCATTGTTTAGCCATACGAATTATGAATCTGTATTCTAATGTGGCATGTCAAATTTTAAAATAGAAATCTTTTGATGACAATTATATTTGAAAGAAATATAAATATTTAGTTATTTAAGTTTTTAACCCGGGAGAGAGAAGCCGAGAACCAGAATACTAACATTAATTTTATTTTGAACTTTAATATATTTCAATGTTTGGGAATGTACCACGATATCGTGTAAAATATTTTTAAAAATATATGTGAACACAATATATAATCTTAAGATATTATGGAAATAAAATTACTTTCCGAGTAAAAAATGTTTTCGCATATTATGTTTGTTACAATATATTTCCATTTCAGAAACTTACCTAATAAAAATCATTATCACACAGTAGACTAGTCCTTACATTTTAAACTCAATAGAGTGCTAGAGTCATGCAAGGAATGATATTCTGGTATACAAAAATGTATTATCATACATGCATTATCTATATCCACTCACTTCCAAAAGTTAAGCACGGAGAGGAAAATGTTGATTTCCGGAAGCTTATCAGTATTGAAGAGGATGCAATTCGCTGCAGAGGTAGATGGAAATATGCAAATATGTCAGGTAACAGCCAATCTTGCTTTCATGTCAAGAAATATGCAAAAAGAGCAGTCTTATAAGAAGCCAGCTTTCTGAAGGGTTACAGAAGTTGATTGTAAGTGCTGATAGAAGGTGTTATAAACATTTTCGTACAATTTGCTTTCAAGACATACGTGGTTCTATGACTTTCAGAAAACAAATGGAAGATTCTGAGAGCTGGCGTGCTGTGTGGCGCATTGAAGCAGGACAGTCGATCACAGATGTTACTCTTTTCTTCAGCGTTCATCATTCTGCAATTTCACGCGTTTATGGAAACAATTCCAAACCACGCAGACAGTTGTCTGAAGGCCCGTAGGTGGTCACACAAGGTTTACAACCCCCACAGAAGATCGATATATTGCTATTGTAGCCAAGCGGAATCGTATGATATCGTATATCGGTAACGTATGGTTACAGCGTCCATTGGTGAGGCTATATCTGCAGCTACTGTACGCCGAAGATTACATATGAATTGATGTATGCCCGGGTACCTCGAGTTTGTGTTCCTCTATCCATCCAATCAAGAGAGGCACCATTAAAGGGGTGCCGGGAACATGGCAATTGGACTATGTCTGACTGGGGCAATGCCATGTTTACGGATAAGTCAAGATTTGCTCTGGAGCCAGATGACAAGCGTATAAGGATATGGCGTAAAAAAGGTACACGCAATCAGCCCCAAAACATCACCGAACATCTCGCATTCCGAGGCGGAAGCACTATGGTGTGGGCAGGTATTTCATTAGGATACCGAACCGACCTGTACATCTTTAAGCGGTGTTCTGTGACGGCTGTCCGGTATCGAGATGAAGTCCTAAAATCCATTCTGAGATTTTAAGCTGCAGCAGTTGGGTCTTACTTTTGTTTTAATGGACGATAACGCACGTCACCATAAAGCTGACATCGTCGATGACTACCTGCAAATGATAGAAGGGCTATACTAGTGTGTTTCCAAGATCAATTTAGGGCATGTTACGATAAAGTATGTACTTTTTTCCATTTGTCCCAATTAATTTGATATAATTCACACTTCAGAACTATCAATTAAATTCATTATTTCAAAAAATAAAAATAAAAAAATACCTTAGGTTACAGTTAGAATTTCGGAAACGGATTTTTAAAGAATATAAATGATTTTCAAAAGACATAAAATATTATTTTAACGTATCTCATTTCGTAAATTTGATAATACAAAGAGAATTAGCGACATGGTAGATCAAAAATTATCAATAAATTCACTCATTCAATTTTGAACTCTGGTAGCATATTGCAAATTATCAAACGTTTTTCTCGCTACTGGAGCCAGAAATAACCGAGGGATGTCGAAGAGCGGTTCATACCATATATGACAAAATTCGGTAATAGGATTTTATATGTGGCAAGAATGGGAGAAATGAAAATAGAACACACGTATTGTTACTGACGGTTTGTTAACGACTGTGTCATATAACCTTATTCAGCCTCAACCCCATCATCAGGCGATAGGCCGTCAACGCACGTTCGCATTGGTATGCGGCGGTGGGTTTATACGTTTACGTTATTTGAGAATGACAAGTGTTCACGCGAACAACGAAAATAAACATGGTGTAAAATTATTTAGACCAATTTTTAAAATGTTTTCCTGATGTTATGAAATTACATAATGTAATCATATGTAGAAGACATTAGGAAAAATATATTCATTAAAGATCTTACAAGACAAAGTTTTAAACTCAAACTCAGTGGCGCAAGAGCTCATGAGGTACAGGGCCTACTGTTAAACATATCGGTCGGGTGGGCGCTGAGGTGCATGATATATATCCGGCTGGGTTGACTGTGCATTCTGAGCGAGACCCCCAGTGTTCATAAGTTCCCAAGTAGATTGGTACTCATTTATGGACCTTTCTGCAGTAGGACTGGTACTGGAAGTTGGCCTTGATGGCACCTGTGGTGTGGAAAGCAGCCTCGACCACTGGACTGGAAATTTTAACAGCCGAGTAAAACAAAATCGGTTTTTAGAACAAAAACCCATAAATCTAGAACACATATTGGGCGTATCTAAACACGAAGTGTTATGGATGTAACACAAATCATTCAGGAGGACGGATAGGATTTAAGTCTTAGGACAAAATCCAGGGTGGCTGTTGCATTGTTCTCAATATCTAAACACTTGTTTTCTTTGATTTCTTGGCATCTTAGCAAGCAAATTAAGCACTGGCTTTTGTTTTCACTTATGTTATTCAATTTATGGTAGGAAGGAACCTTCTAGAAAACAGCATAGCATGAAAAAAACATCAACTCTACTAACTGAGAAAGACAAACTGTTTTTGAATAACAACGGTAATTCCTAAAACCAGAATAAAATGTTTATATCATGGGCATGTTTGGTGTGACTTTGAAATCGCCAGATATTTTGCATCAAAAGCTGCTAGGGCTGCCACCTAAGTATTTCTCCCTTTACGATACATAAAATCTTTCTCTTCTGCTAAATTTAAGCAAATTACCGCGTGGAAAAAGAGGTGATACGAGGTTCAATTTAATTAAATGTAGTGGACGGCGATGGTTCAAATAATGAGTGGTGTGTAAATATGATAAACCTGTGTGTGTGTCATGTATCTCAGCAGTAACCATGATTCATCGGTGCATCGCCCGGTATCAGTGACGTGTGGGGTGGATGATATGACACGCCAGCACTACAAAATGTTTTTCGTTGATCAGTTCATCGTCACGAAAATATTACACTTTTCAGTTCAACAAATGTTGCTAATGACAAAAATAATCTTATACTCATATAGCCATTGGATACGTTGGAGGTTCACGAAATAGCATGGATTAAATCACTTTATTGGGAAATCCTGTGCACATCAGATATTTTCTGCTGATTTGATTGATCTGCATCGGAGTTGAATTTCTTCTGATTGAAGCTCAGGATTCATTACCATTGTCAAAAAATATCATAAAATGCATGTAAAACAATCCAGCTTTTAATGGAAACTAACAATTGTTTAACTCGATTTGAGAACAATGCGGTACGCGAATGATTTTCAGTTTAGCTGGTGGTGCTACTCCTGAATAGTGGTGAAGATGTGCATAGGTGGGTGGTGCGGACGAGATCTGACGAATTTGGCCACTGATGTGAAGAATGCGTTATATGACGTCATGGTAATCGTTACGCTGGAGCCTTGAAGGTCTGCAATAGTAGATGGGAGTGAGAGTCAAAAATTGTAATGTGAATCCTAAACGAGTCTAATTATCCCAGTCTGAAGAATATCGACTTCTCGCGTTTGTCTCTCTTTATAGGGGAATGTCACGTCTTTAAAGGAAGATACATGATGTAGAATGAATTCGGATTGGACGAAACCGCGGAATTAACATTTTAGCCATTGATCCTTAGTGAACCCTTGCGTGTGAATTTTGGGGTGGAACAGCGTAGGAAGCTAGTGAAGCCTAAGCCTGCGGGACCTGCGTCAAAAGCAGGGAACAAAAGTTGTCATGACGCGGGCAGATGCGTGGCGCCATCAAACTCGGGAACAAAGACCACATACGGTGGCGGTGCGCTACCAGGTAGCGCACTACGGAAAAACAACGTGATCGTAGGAAGTGTCGATAGAAAGTCGATCTATTTTTGTGAAGACTGCAACGGTCTACTCACGGAAATTAGCAACATATCATCAAAAATAAGGAAGAAAAAATTATTTTATTGAACTTAAAAAATAAAAATAACAATTTGCTACTTTATTTTATTTTAATTTAAACTAATTTTTTAAATTTCTTTCAATATCAGTTATTTATATGCATAGTTAGAATAAAATAATTTATGTAAATATCTTATGGAACTTGACTTACAACAGTGTGTCAAAGCCCATTTTTATGAAAACGTATTCATATTTGATTTATTTATTTAGGGTTGGTGGAAGGGATATAATACACACACACTGATAAATTTATTAGAACATGTGGAGATTGGATATTTCGAAGAAAAATCATGAGATATTGGAAGCTAACAATATGAAATTGAATAAATATCGTGGAATAGATTATTTGCAGTTTTCAACTATAAGCGTAAATTATCATGTTCAAAAAAAGGAAGAACATGAAAAAAGTAAATTATCTATAAGACATTGTGGGTTAGCATCTGGAACATAACAGTCTGGGTTTATACTTTGCTTAATGATCTTAATTTAGAAATCTTTTCCAGGAAAGTTGTTTCATTGAAAAGTATATTATTAAATATGTGATGGACATATATCTTATCATACATTTTTTAAGCAATGAACGGGATTGGAAAGAAGCACATTTCACGAAATAAAACAAATTGAAGATTATTTCAAATGTACTTAAGGAATGAAGGCTGACGGTGATGGTTATTTAGAAAATAAAGTACCTAAAAGATAATGAAAATTGGATATGGAGATTTAAAATCGCGAATAGGGCATAAATTTCCTTCGAATCACTTACACAATGTGTCTTACAAGTAAAAAACACCGGAAGATGATATTCAGTCATGATTTGGAACATCAGAGGAAACTTCCCAATGTTTTCAATGCTTGCGACCCTGAATTTGCAAGCTTATGGTATAAACGGCCTCCTTCGCGAAACAACAATCTTTTAATTATTAATGTATTTGACGTGAATCTACAACTTACGATTTTTGATATAAACGAACCAAATTATCAAGATATGTATTAAATTCTGTATATGACGAAGCCATATAAGAAGTCGTAGTAATTATTAGCTTCTTCTTAACTTTATAATTGAAGTATTTTAATTATCAAATACAATGAACAAGTATTGATACATACCGAGTAAATGAGTATTACTTTATTATGTCAAATTGGCCTTTGTTTTAGCCGTTTTGATAAATTTGTAATTTTTTAAATCTTTTATTTTCGATATACTCACGCCTCCTTTGTGGGATTATAAAGCCCTGGGGTGGGAGCATGGTAACCCTGGTTTTAGCAAACCCCTCCCACACTTTAAATGAAACTGGTTTTTAGCAAATTCGGGGATTCTTTTTTCTAAATAACGCTTGGTGTATTTCTTACGTTAATCAAGCTCTGTAACATGCCTCTATATATATATATAATGTTTTCTTCGATATAAAAACAAATTTATAAATGGTAGTTGTAAAATATAAAAATTATATATTTTATTTTTAGCTAATGGGTATCATATATATATATATAGAGAGAGGGAGAAGAGATTATATAGCTATATCGCAATACATATATATATATACATATATTATGTGTGATGTATCGATATACGAACAGAGCGAATATTTCGTAATAACTGCATTTCATTAATTACTTAATCTAATAAATATGTTGTGGTGCATTTTTTACTGGACATGATGATAAAAAAATGCTGGGCAATACAATACGGCTGTATCCTAAATAAGACAATGTGAATTACATTTTAAAACTACTCAGTAGTAATTTCTGAAAAAAATAATTAAGTATTGTTCAAAAATAATTACTAACAATAAATAGTACTGTAAAGTATTGCTATTGTATAATACTATTGTTAAAATTACTAAAACTGTTTTCTGCTTATAGAATAAAATAAGGTTCAAACTAAGATACAATGTCATTTGTGTAATTTTGCTTAATTTTTGATCTACGGCGGATGAACTTCATTGCACTAATTACACAAAAGTTCATGCTCATTGCTCGGAGAATTGAAAATAAAATGTAATTTGCATATATTGTAGTTTTGCTTTGGTGATGATGTCGGATGATACGCTCTAAGTTAACATCGTGATCTAGAGGTGTGGGATTGAATGAAGATCGGGCGTTGTCATGGTCAAATGTTTGTGGAATTTTAACTTAAACACTTACAATGATAATGTTTATATTATAACATATATAATTGGATCTGAGGTGAGAGAAAATACACAGCCGTATTACCAAATAAGCGGGATCTTATACTATATTTAACTTTCCTTTATTAAGTAATCTCTGTTTATATATCACGGACGGCTGGAGTATCCTACCAGAAATCTCTTGATTAATCGCAATCCTCTCTGACATCCTTAATATCTTCAGAGTAACTCGCATGGAATTGGATTTGCCTTGACTTGCTCGTTCTTAATGGATGATAGCTTCACTCTCAACGTACGGCTTTCTTCGCTGCTGCCTTCAGTTCGTGCTTAAGCAAGACTAGCATAATCACTTCCCAAACCAGAGTCATCCATACGTGCCTCTATTGTGCAGGACTTTCTAATTTGCATGATCACATTTCATTTTGGATTTTGGTTGGAAATAATTTGCCTTTTTCGGCGAGCCCTTAGGAAACCAGAGGAGATTTTTAGTAGAAAACGTATTGAGCATGCACTTCTTTTCAGTATAATGTAAGCAGGAAAAAACTAAATTTCAAGTCTTCATCTCTGGCGTTTATTTCCAAATTACAAACATTTCAAAATACTCTAATATTACTTTCTGCTGTACATACTTTATGATAAAAGTATAATATTCTAAGTTCGTCCCTTTCACTTTATAATGACGATTTCAAGGCTTGGATAATTTAATGTGATACAGACAGTAAGCTGGTATCATTTTTTTAAACCAGATTTCACAACTGGGGCGATGATATTGAGAACCATTTTGGGTGACTTGACGTCCATATGGATGCTTCTGGAAATTACTGTAGAAATCTATAGCATCCTGATCTCTGGTTAAAAGATTTTTCGAGAATGTGCTAGAAGAAGAAGAAAAGGTGTCTGGTTATCAGAAGATAATTGATTGATGAACGGATGATGGTGGGAAATTATAACTGTAGTACCTCAATGCGAATTAAAGTGGAATAATAATAATTATAATTAATGTTTTTCATTTATCATCATGAATAAAAATGATGCAATATTATTATTTGTTACATAGGGGACTAAGATGTTTTTATATGATGGATGTGGAATCATTGCGTTTTAGTTATTGTAACATATCTTTGCTCATAACTTTTTAAAACATTTTTTCATTTAATTATATCCTTTGATTTATTTTGATGATCTTTGTAAATAAAATAGGATGATGACATTGGATTGGTATTGCTGCATTAATGCTTGTTTGTTTGTATTAATAAAAAATTTCATCAGTAAAATGTAGGTAGACACCGCGTGCAGAATTTATAGGAATGATACTAAAATTATCCTATTCTTCCAAAGTTTACAAAATGGGATTCTATCAAATGTAGGATTCAACGGAATGATTGTAGAAAGCATTCATCCGGAAATGGTTTGAAAATAAAACAACGTGGAAAAAGGAGATCAAGATATCAGAAAGGGCAGAAATAAATAAAAAGTTTCAACTGAATAAGCAGGACTCAAAAATTTCTTTAACTGCACCACTCAGCGGCATATATTGCGACTTGTGACAAGTATGATCGTAGGTATAAGAGACGTGGAAAAGTGGCTTTATTTGATTTATAAAAGAAACTTAGAGCTAACAATGAAACGGCAGGAAGAAGGATTTCCCTATTGAAAAGCTTCACTTTAATACAAAAACACGTTTTCTTGTTTATTGCATTTATTATTTAAATCAAGAAAGAAATTTTTACTCGGTCTTTAGGATGCGAGCTTGTGCGACTGGTATTTAGGATGCGGAACTTTCACCTATGATACGTCCCCTCTTTTATCAATAGCTGACAGTACTATGTGTCATTGAACAAGTGGAAGAAGCAGTAATATGTTTTGAAGGACATTGAACAATTATAAATGTTAAGAGGTGCGGAAAAGTAATGAAAAAATTATATAACTCCTGTATGAAAACAAGAGAGTTCAGTTCAACGATCTCTTAGTTTTTGACATTACATGGTGTTGATAAGAACAAATGGAGGGTTAGAAATTTGGTAGTTCTTGGAGGCTAAACTCATGGCAGGTATCGAAATACCCTGCGAATGGGATATTTGCGTAAATTGACAATTGGCTTTTAATGATTTGTATTTTACAGACCATCTTAATGAAGGCGGCTCAAATTCTATGAACGCTGTGCCATTCCATTCAACAGAATATAGCTATTTTAAATCGGACCTCTATTATTGACAGATGTCAAACGTTGAAGTACGTTTAGCGCAGTCTGTGTTTGAATATGAAGCAGAGGACAGCGATTGGTCGAAAAGTTTTGAATCTAATTAGCTGAGATTTTTGAGTACGTTTTACCTGCAATGGTAGAAGTGTTTTACTTTTTATTCTATCATAGTATATTTTGTTTCACTTTCTTTGAAAAATTAAATTAATAATTTTGTTGTAAAAACAGATTTCGGTGGCTCTCACTTCTACACATATATGTTTCGCGTGTAGAAAGGCGCAAACAATTGTTTAATAAAACTCGGTAACCCTGTACAAGCAAGTAGAGGGTGCGTTCCTCTGTGTTAACCAGGAATGATGCGAAAAACTGGATTGGAGAAACTGTCAGAAGATTCTAGGGAAGGACTTTGCTCTAACGTATTGTGGCTTGCAGTTGTGGATACATGATTGGCTTTACTTCTGCTCCTAAAGAAAATAAGGACTGCTACTCAATACTTTATTGGTATTTGGATTGAGATTGTTGATTGGCCAGAGGTTTTCACGGTGTATGCGTGGTGCCGGTTTCTAAAATACCTTCAGGAAGCTCGACAAACTCAGAGCTGCTGGGCTTGAGTACAGTTATGTTCGGAAGAAATATGAAAGCTGCATCTAAAGTGCGGAACGGATTGTTTGGTAGATGCTTTATGGCAGCGGAGAGGCCATATGTCATAATAGCTGGGTTTCAGTTATTTCCATTGATGCTGGAGTTTAGATCTGGGATGATGACACAGTATTGCAAAATGTGTGAAATGAATGTGAAATCATGAGGCGTGGATAGACCAGGTAACAAAGGATCCTCTGTGGGCATGGAACGGACTTTCAGGAATTTTTGAAAGGAATCACTAATCAAAAAGAGACCTGCACAATACACCGAGTACTATGGTGATGGTGATTCCAAGGGCTTTACAAGTGAGGATATATATGGTGAAAACAATGGTCATCCTAGAACTTGAATGTATAGGACATATGGGGTTTCACGTTTAAGGAAGCTAAAAAAGAACACCAGGACTTGGTGGAAAGGGAAGTAACTGATAATTGTTGACAACTACAGGAATGTATGGGATTGCCATCCGAAGCAATGTTGGATGCCTCGAATGGCAATCTGCTGTAATAGCTGCCTTCTTTCATGGCTCCTAGCAATCAAAAATCCCGACGTGGACAGGTATCCAACAGGGAAAGATGGCTGGTACGAAGTATAAGCAGGCATTATGTGATGGTAGAGGTATAATAAGCGGAATAAAACAGCAAGGGCAGCACCAAATTCAGTGATTAAAGTGATAAAGGCATACTTATTTAGCACTTTGTGATAGAAGTTGCTAAAAAATACCTTCATGGCGGCATGACTCAAAATAATGCCTGAAAGCACTAGCAATTATTGGTCATTTTGCCGAAATTTTGTTCATAAAAACTTGTTTTGGGTTCACACATTGCTGTCATCTTGTAATTCTCTGTGGTTATTTGGGGCTACCATTGCCTGTATTTAATTATTTGGGGACATAAAAGTGATCTATAGGGCTTAAGACATATAGGAATTGACACAGAGAAGGGAATTCAAAATCGAAACGCCAGTCATTACCTTCAACAAAACTCACTGAGAAAAAAAGCAAAAAGAAGCCAAAAAAAAAAAAAGTCCAATTAGCTAAAAATAAAGCCTAAAAGAAGGGCTTAAAAGCTATAAATTAAGTTTTGTGAATGGTAAGTAGAAAAGTAATTATTAGGATTAAATTATTAAATGTGTTTGTTGATACTTCATGATAAAGCTTACTACACAAATATTTTTAAGATATAAATGCTAAGTTTTCAGAACATGTTTTTGTAGTTCTATCTTGTGTTATGAATAAGATCACTAATTCTTCTGTGTATATATTTATGTACTTAGTATTGCTTTTATGGGAAAAAAAGCATTAATTTTTAAAATTGAGTTTTGCATAAGTTTAGCGTTTAAGAACTGCAAAAAGCATTACAAATTTGCAGTTCCTATCACGGAATAAAGATGTTATTTATGTACTGTAGATGTGTTGGTCATTATTGGGAATTTTGTGTACAAAGATTTGTCACGTAACTGCAATTTTTCACAAAATTTCACACTAAAACGACGGAACAACATAGTATACAAAACTCTCAAAATGACAAAGGGTAAAATAAATAGCCCAAATCGGGACTTTACATATGAAGCTAAAAAAGAGCTTGAACAATAATGGAAGTTTAAAAAGTGTACAATTAGTAGAAATTTTTTTTCATTTTGTGGAATCTTTAAATGCATTTTCTGAGAAACTATGTTTTTCAATTTTTCCTTCACAGCACAGTTCATGGGACTTTTAAGATATTGACCTAGGTGTGAAAACATTGGACATCAATTTGTCTGGACTATAATCTAAATCTCTGTGTAATATATTTATTTATTTATTGCGCTGGCAGAAAAATAACATTAGTGTTTTGTAAAAATTGGTTTTGTGTAAAAAATTGACATATTTAAAAACTTTAAAAATCAATTACAGGGCAGCTATGTGGCAGATAATAATGGCATTTTGTATTGCTGTATAAATATTGTAAGAATATATATTAATTAGAATTTTTCCATACTGGCGTCCTTACCGCAACTGCAATTTTCACCTAAATTTCACTCAAAATTCCCAATATTTCCAAAATTAATTTTAACTTTGTAAAACTATAGGTGGACTGCTTACTTTTATGTCCCCTTTCAAATGTAAAAATGTTTATTTAATTGAAATTTTATATATTTTAAAAAAAAGTGCTCGAAAGGGACGTGTAAGTGGCTGTGTGGTGGTATATTTTGAAAACAATGCTTATATTTATTCATGGATAGTCTGGCATTTGGTACATATTTTGCCAAAATTATCTGTGATGAAATATTGCGGGCATTTCACAATCATTCATATTAGTGAGTTTTTCACCAGTTGTGCTTCCTAGCATCAAAAGAAAAAGAACATGGATCTTAGTTTGAGTAGTGTTAATGGAGAAAAAAAAATTCCAGCTCAAAAATAGTTTTTTCTCGTTTTTGAAATTGCTTTAACTAAATGAATAAACACTATTATATATTTTTTCAAGTCACATTGCTGCTCACTCCAATCGTAAACAGAATAAAGATTCTTCTTCCATGTGATGTATCGTTGGTGTTGGTTATATTTCGCTTTACATTACTTAAATTCTTATTATCGTATTTGTTAGATTACTTCATCCTTGTTTTGATCCTAGCCTTTGTTCTGAAAAAACGAGGATGATACCTGAGTTGACATCCTGCTTTCCAAATTTTCATTGCCGCTGTTAAGTGCTTTCTGACTCGAACAACTTTTGGTGTCATGGGTTTCGGTCCTGATGCCTCTGAAAAGGCCAGTACATATTAATTCTGTAGGAGGACTCTTTGTCCCGCATCAGTCAGGATGAGGGTTTCGTCCTCTTCACATAAACATTGCACATAATTCGAGTTCCATCACTAATGGCCCTCATGTAGCTCTATATTGAGACGTTAATATAAATCTCACTTACTCGGCAGTTAATAATGTACATCAGTTCAAATAGACGACATTTTGATTCCAGGGACTGAACAGGACTTAGGCAAATCATGTATTTTTATTTTTTCGGATACAACGGCTTCATCTTATTAGTCCAATATCAATTCTTGGAGTTATATATGTACATACATACATATGTATATGTATATATATATAACAACTTATGTATATATATATATATATATGTATGTATATATAACAACAACAATAACAACATATACTATATATGCTCCTTCACTATATATATATATATATATATATATATATACATATACCTTATATATATATATATATATAATATATATATATATATACATATATATATATATACCAATATACATAATTTGAATTAATAGGCGTCAACAAATTTGAAATTGGTTTAAGCAGTTGAATAAACACGCAAAAATACCATATAAATGTTACAAAATGGCGTACTTGACATTAAATACCCTTATCATAGTATTATTAATCAAAGTTGAAATATCGTGAAATAGTATGGATAAATATCAAGCGTAAGTAGGCATTGTCAGATTTTTTTTTTAACAATTGCCGAGAGGCACCCTCTAAAATCAAATGCGTGATAAATTTTTTCTACTCTTATTTTTTTTTCTGGTGCATGATAATGCATTTTAGATAATAACTTTTAGATCAACGATGCCTCAGGGGGTTTCACCTTCTGTAGGGGTAGATTTGCAGGTGTGCAATCCTGAAGTATCCTAGTGATCTTTTCCTTTTTCCCAAGTGGTTTTACTATCTTTGAGTAAACACAGTGTCACGATCCCAGAGATTACCCCAGTGAACCTTCTCTATTTTGACCCACTCCTATCTTGTTATCAATTTCTTCTTTTCTTCTTTTCCTGTCATTCCTGAACCTATGAATGTTTGGCTGTTATGAAACTGAGCTCTTGCACCATAAAACACAAAACTCAACTCAACTCAACTTAGATCAACGATTGTAACAATAATTCTGTTATTTAAAAAAGCTAATTATGACAGCATTTCCTTGGAAGGGGACGTTCTTAAAAAATACTTTTATAGAGTATTAACTATACATAAGTGCTCAAGAAGGTGCGTTGGATATCTCATTGGTCAAACATACGTAAATACCTTCTTCTTTCAAGGAGAGTATCGACAAGTGCGGTTCTTTGTAACGTTTTCTTCGAAGTAAAGTGGTCGAACATCTTACAACTCTTTGAAAAAGGATAAAAGTTCAAAATTTCATCCTTAAGACATAGTGCTGTCATCTAAACCGGCAGAGATGTGGTATTGCTTAAAGTTAATCTTTATCAGTTCTTATACAAGGTTGCAAAGTAATCTAAAGAAATCAATTGGACATTTAAGGGTTGCAGGATTATATAAGGTTCTCAGGTCTTTATGAATGAAAATATTGAACAATCACCTTATGTGCCAGAGTCGGATTTAGGTCGCTGAAGAGGGCACGGTACCAATCTTACTCTGTTCAAGAGTGTTGCTCACTTCAACGATGAGTAAGCTCTCTTGACAAATCTATGCTAGGTTAACACGGGGCTAGCTTGCGGGAGTAAATATCATTTCATGTAGCAGAATTTACGTGGTTTATCTCACTATGTATTTCACTTGCAACAGTGAAGCAGAGACAGATGTAGCAGTTCCAACTCTATGTCGTAAAACATACAGATTTTTGCCTCCCGCAGGTGGTATGACTCGTGGCAGACCTTATCCAGCCATTCATGAAGGGTCGACGGCAATAATAGCGTATTCAAATTGTTCCTACAATCTGAGACTGTTCATACAGATATTTATTTGCTAACGAGCGACTTACGGGAAGTGTCATTGGCAAGTTCACAATTTCTATCAACGGCTCACCATCGGCTGTGGCTGAATCGCCGTAATCAAATTTTCAAACCTCGTCGCTGTGAGCCTGGTGCTTTCCAATTGTTCCCCAAAATGGGAATCCCCAAAACAACAAAATACTTATTTACAGAAAACTTCCCACTTTTCAACATCAAATTTTTCATTTTCTTAAAAACAAGCCTCCTCATTATTAGAATAAGAGGACATTTAATAAATTGCACTTTATCATTGGTATAGAATAGTAGTGCCATCCTGCGGAATGGGACGCTTTGTCCCAAACCGGATCTACAAAAGGACTGCGTACTTGGCGTCAGTCAGTCTTTGCGGCCCCAAATCCTGGGCTTCGTCAAGATTGAAGTGTACTTTTCTTCAATGGCACAGGGATATGGATCTGCAATAGATCCTCAATGCCTATGATAGAATATTTTGTGACACTGACAAGTGGAAAACCTGAGTGGGGAAAAGACTGGAAGGTTCACCGACTCGGACATGGAATGGATATGGGTTATCTTGGGAGTGTACGTTACGCCATTGTACAATGTATAAAACCCCTGTTTTAAAATAATGGTGGTAGATTTTTCTTTTATTAATTACAAAAAAAAATGTGCTTTGAAATTCAATTTGGGTAACTTTTAATTAATTGTACTTTTTACCTCAAGGTTGACTAATATTGCAAAAAACTTACTTCGTTTTATTTCATCGAATTTTATAAACCGCTTCAACACCTTTATATTGACGTAAATTCACCGTGATTTAATAAACCCCTAAAGGACTTTAGATATAAACACACCCATTCGGTTCTATCTCAGTCATCAATCACCAGATGACGCAATGGTATACATACGAGGCGATCAATTTCACATAGCTCAGACAGTCACTAATTGCCCAAACAGTAGTCTAAATGGCCGACACAACACTTATAGCTAAATGTTTCGAAATTTTTGGCTCAGAGGAACAACGGAACGACGGATTGAAAAAAGTAAATGCAATAGATAATGATATTTATCGTTGGTTGAAACTGCAATAAAAGTGTCTAGGATAAGAGAGAAAAGTTCCGTATGGTTAAAACTGGTCGAAGTAAATTCTGTCGACTTCGGTTTTCTTTTTCAATGTCCTTCCCTCAGGAAAAATATATGAAAGGTAAAAATTCATACGCTGGTAATAAAACAAATTACTTTCTGAAGACATTGAAAAATTTCATATCGTTTCACGCAACTGGACGATAAAAGGTTTTGAATAATATATTTATGCTACGTATGTATAATTTACAGGGAGAGGTTTGAATATTTTTTATGGGGCGAGCTAAACACTTATGCAGATGTTAGTGTTTGCGTGAAGTGGAACTGGGATGTATTTTCAAGATAATGAATGTTAAGTCAAAAATAGTGGGACCTAAATCAATTTAGTTAAAACTTAGTATGATTTGGGTGAATATTAACGTCACTGTTCGAAACACTACACGAGGGCTTTTGGCGACGGACCACGTAATTTTTGAACCATGGTCGGAGACGAGCGTAGGATAGCACCCCTCTCTTAACTACCACCACCAACGGGAGGACGTTTCAGCTCTCGACGTATTTAACATGCATCGCTGCTCTACACGGCGGGTCTTTGGTGGTACTGGACTCCGAACTCGTGATAAGACGTAAGATCGATACCTATATACCGCTCCGGCTGGCATTTCAATGGTGAAATAAACAAGGTGTTCAAATGACGCACTTGACGATGCTTCTATACAAAATTGAAACCAGTATAAAATTAAATTAAAGCCTGATTCCAATATAATATCAACTATTCAAAATTTTTTCCAACAAATGATTAATAAATTTTTTTATATTTAATATTCTTTTGGATTTTTAATAAAATTTTCCTGTGCATATTTTGTGAAGACACTTTTGACTATAAGTTTTAGCGATTGTTGGAAAGAATAAGTTTAGATTCACATTAAATTCTGCGCGTAACTGTATATCAAATAAAAGTTTGCTCATAGTATTGTTGGATGGAGATGATAATGAACGGCAAGCTCTTAGGCGACAATTAATCATTACTGGCTGAATATTATTTATTTAAAATTGAGAGAAATTACATAAAGAAAAAAAGACTCGAGTTTTGAAATACCTTTCTGTTTCGATAAAACTGTATATCAAATAAAAATAAATCGGTAGAATATATTATTGACAAATAATAACAAATCTATTCCATTTGTGCTTGTCTTTCATTTGTAATGAAAAAGAAAGTAATAAATTTATACTCGAGAGAAAAATTACAGCATTTTTTTTTCTCTCCTGCTTTTTTAGTTTTTTAAAGTAATTGTATGAATTTTGTGCACTAAAATACTTTACATCCGTTTCCTGTATTATCTCTTAAGTTCAAAAACATTATAATGTTTTTTTTTCTTTTATATAATATACAGGAATTATTGTTTTTAATCTAGATTTTCTACAAAATAATTCAATTTACCATTGATTATAACCCTTTAAAGAAATATGAAAGGCAAGGGGTAAATTATAAAAAAAAAATGATCAATAATGAAGAGCTATAATGACTGGCTCTGGTCAGATGGTATGAGAGACAAACAGAGTTTTCTTGTTTGGTGGGTATGTGTGATTTTTAGTGATATCCTGAACTTACCTCAAACCCCGTTATATTGCCTTTTAGGTAGTGTGACAGATCGATTTTGATTATAATTTATTCATTTTATGTATCATGAGCTCAGCTGTGAGCCTTTCAGTGGAACAGAAGGTAATTTTCATTTTCGTTTTTGCGTAAGACGTATTTACTTTTTACTTTGATTTCAAAAGGTGGATATCCTCCGAGGAACCGTTTCTAAAACAAGAAATTACTCTCAATGAACGGAATATATGACTGTAGAGAGATATAACTGTAACCAGTTGGTGTAATCGAATTAAAGTGTTTAATAGCGTTTCAATTCTGGATCATAGTCTCAAAAGGAAAAAGAAAAAATGTGGGTTCAGGTAGAATAATACTCGAAGAAAGGATAAAATTATAATAGCAAAATAAATTCCAAAGGACTTGAACATAGATCTTTGAAAATATTTATTGGATAATAATTAATAGAAGATGAGTATCTCAACTACACATAAAGATAGTAACGGAAGGTGGCCTTAAAAGGGCAACAATGCCGAGGGAAAGAACTATTACTAACTCAGAAAACGACGGAGAAACATTTAGCATTGACTAAAAAATATTGATCATGAACTGTTAAATACTAGAAGAAAGTGACTTTGAGTGATGAAACATTTATTTGTGCGAACGTAAACCAAGAGACATAGTTGAACAGAAGTTAAGTTGAAACTTATTTGCCAGAGAGATCATGTCTGTGTGACTGAATTGTTAAACACCCTTCTCCAGGGGTTTTCTTTTAGGACATATGGGCCTGTGGTTGATTCGAGGATGTGGCATTTGGCTACACGAGGGCGGCGGCAACGAACAACGGCGGGCGGGGCGTGTTGAAATGACGTGGACGACACCTGAGCTGGCACCCCTCTCTAACAACCATCCACCAACAGGAGGACGTTTGGCGAGGCTTTCGACAGATTTGGCGTGTATCGCTGCCTACGGTTGAGGTACTGGACTCGAACTCGTGACGAATTCAGCCACAATCGATACCTATGCCACTCGGCTACCGCGGTCACCATATGGGCCTCGGGAAGCTTAGTTCCTGTGCAAATACATGATGGACCTGCCAGACTTATATCAGGTGTGTGCCAACAGGATGGCTCCATTAATAAAGCATTTGATGGACATTCCAACATTGGCTGGCCTTGATAGATGGTCGGCTATGCGGAAAGTAAAATTAAAATGTTCGATTCGTTTGAGAAATCTATTCGATTATAGTGCATGTTATCAAGAATCGTTTCTCTCTATGAACCGCATGACAACAGAGCAAATGATAAGAAGGGCTATACTAGTGTGTTTCCAAGATCAATTTAGGGCATGTTACGATAAAGTATGTACTTTTTTCCATTTGTCCCAATTAATTTGATATAATTCACACTTCAGAACTATCAATTAAATTCATTATTTCAAAAATAAAAAATAAAAAAATACCTTAGGTTACAGTTAGAATTTCGGAAACGG
The DNA here is from genome assembly GCA_019973955.1 of Trichonephila inaurata madagascariensis. Taxonomy (NCBI): domain Eukaryota; kingdom Metazoa; phylum Arthropoda; class Arachnida; order Araneae; family Nephilidae; genus Trichonephila; species Trichonephila inaurata. The sequence goes on along the minus strand of BMAV01019728.1, from coordinate 34,638 downwards.
ATTTTTAAAGAATATAAATGATTTTCAAAAGACATAAAATATTATTTTAACGTATCTCATTTCGTAAATTTGATAATACAAAGAGAATTAGCGACATGGTAGATCAAAAATTATCAATAAATTCACTCATTCAATTTTGAACTCTGGTAGCATATTGCAAATTATCAAACGTTTTTCTCGCTACTGGAGCCAGAAATAACCGAGGGATGTCGAAGAGCGGTTCATACCATATATGACAAAATTCGGTAATAGGATTTTATATGTGGCAAGAATGGGAGAAATGAAAATAGAACACACGTATTGTTACTGACGGTTTGTTAACGACTGTGTCATATAACCTTATTCAGCCTCAACCCCATCATCAGGCGATAGGCCGTCAACGCACGTTCGCATTGGTATGCGGCGGTGGGTTTATACGTTTACGTTATTTGAGAATGACAAGTGTTCACGCGAACAACGAAAATAAACATGGTGTAAAATTATTTAGACCAATTTTTAAAATGTTTTCCTGATGTTATGAAATTACATAATGTAATCATATGTAGAAGACATTAGGAAAAATATATTCATTAAAGATCTTACAAGACAAAGTTTTAAACTCAAACTCAGTGGCGCAAGAGCTCATGAGGTACAGGGCCTACTGTTAAACATATCGGTCGGGTGGGCGCTGAGGTGCATGATATATATCCGGCTGGGTTGACTGTGCATTCTGAGCGAGACCCCCAGTGTTCATAAGTTCCCAAGTAGATTGGTACTCATTTATGGACCTTTCTGCAGTAGGACTGGTACTGGAAGTTGGCCTTGATGGCACCTGTGGTGTGGAAAGCAGCCTCGACCACTGGACTGGAAATTTTAACAGCCGAGTAAAACAAAATCGGTTTTTAGAACAAAAACCCATAAATCTAGAACACATATTGGGCGTATCTAAACACGAAGTGTTATGGATGTAACACAAATCATTCAGGAGGACGGATAGGATTTAAGTCTTAGGACAAAATCCAGGGTGGCTGTTGCATTGTTCTCAATATCTAAACACTTGTTTTCTTTGATTTCTTGGCATCTTAGCAAGCAAATTAAGCACTGGCTTTTGTTTTCACTTATGTTATTCAATTTATGGTAGGAAGGAACCTTCTAGAAAACAGCATAGCATGAAAAAAACATCAACTCTACTAACTGAGAAAGACAAACTGTTTTTGAATAACAACGGTAATTCCTAAAACCAGAATAAAATGTTTATATCATGGGCATGTTTGGTGTGACTTTGAAATCGCCAGATATTTTGCATCAAAAGCTGCTAGGGCTGCCACCTAAGTATTTCTCCCTTTACGATACATAAAATCTTTCTCTTCTGCTAAATTTAAGCAAATTACCGCGTGGAAAAAGAGGTGATACGAGGTTCAATTTAATTAAATGTAGTGGACGGCGATGGTTCAAATAATGAGTGGTGTGTAAATATGATAAACCTGTGTGTGTGTCATGTATCTCAGCAGTAACCATGATTCATCGGTGCATCACCCGGCTGTCAGTGACATCTGCGGTGGATGGATATGACACGCCAGCACTACAAAATGTTTTTCGGTGGTCAGTTCATCGTCACGAAAATATTACACTTTTCAGTTCAACAAATGTTGCTAATGACAAAAATAATCTTATACTCATATAGCCATTGGATACGTTGGAGGTTCACGAAATAGCATGGATTAGATCACTTTATTGGGAAATCCTGTGCACATCAGATATTTTCTGCTGATTTGATTGCGTCGCATCGGAGTTGAATTTCTTCTGATTGAAGCTCAGGATTCATTACCATTGTCAAAAAAATATCATAAAATGCATGTAAAACAATCCAGCTTTTAATGGAAACTAACAATTGTTTAACTCGATTTGAGAACAATGCGGTACGCGAATGATTTTCAGTTTAGCTGGTGGTGCTACTCCTGAATAGTGGTGAAGATGTGCATAGGTGGGTGGTGCGGACGAGATCTGACGAATTTGGCCACTGATGTGAAGAATGCGTTATATGACGTCATGGTAATCGTTACGCTGGAGCCTTGAAGGTCTGCAATAGTAGATGGGAGTGAGAGTCAAAAATTGTAATGTGAATCCTAAACGAGTCTAATTATCCCAGTCTGAAGAATATCGACTTCTCGCGTTTGTCTCTCTTTATAGGGGAATGTCACGTCTTTAAAGGAAGATACATGATGTAGAATGAATTCGGATTGGACGAAACCGCGGAATTAACATTTTAGCCATTGATCCTTAGTGAACCCTTGCGTGTGAATTTTGGGGTGGAACAGCGTAGGAAGCTAGTGAAGCCTAAGCCTGCGGGACCTGCGTCAAAAGCAGGGAACAAAAGTTGTCATGACGCGGGCAGATGCGTGGCGCCATCAAACTCGGGAACAAAGACCACATACGGTGGCGGTGCGCTACCAGGTAGCGCACTACGGAAAAACAACGTGATCGTAGGAAGTGTCGATAGAAAGTCGATCTATTTTTGTGAAGACTGCAACGGTCTACTCACGGAAATTAGCAACATATCATCAAAAATAAGGAAGAAAAAATTATTTTATTGAACTTAAAAAATAAAAATAACAATTTGCTACTTTATTTTATTTTAATTTAAACTAATTTTTAAATTTCTTTCAATATCAGTTATTTATATGCATAGTTAGAATAAAATAATTTATGTAAATATCTTATGGAACTTGACTTACAACAGTGTGTCAAAGCCCATTTTTATGAAAACGTATTCATATTTGATTTATTTATTTAGGGTTGGTGGAAGGGATATAATACACACACACTGATAAATTTATTAGAACATGTGGAGATTGGATATTTCGAAGAAAAATCATGAGATATTGGAAGCTAACAATATGAAATTGAATAAATATCGTGGAATAGATTATTTGCAGTTTTCAACTATAAGCGTAAATTATCATGTTCAAAAAAAGGAAGAACATGAAAAAAGTAAATTATCTATAAGACATTGTGGGTTAGCATCTGGAACATAACAGTCTGGGTTTATACTTTGCTTAATGATCTTAATTTAGAAATCTTTTCCAGGAAAGTTGTTTCATTGAAAAGTATATTATTAAATACACAATGAACATACTATCTTATCATACATTTTTAAGCAATGAACTTGGGATTGGAAAGAAGCACATTTCACGAAATAAAACAAATTGAAGATTATTTCAAATGTACTTAAGGAATGAAGGCTGACGGTGATGGTTATTTAGAAAATAAAGTACCTAAAAGATAATGAAAATTGGATATGGAGATTTAAAATCGCGAATAGGGCATAAATTTCCTTCGAATCACTTACACAATGTGTCTTACAAGTAAAAAACACCGGAAGATGATATTCAGTCATGATTTGGAACATCAGAGGAAACTTCCCAATGTTTTCAATGCTTGCGACCCTGAATTTGCAAGCTTATGGTATAAACGGCCTCCTTCGCGAAACAACAATCTTTTAATTATTAATGTATTTGACGTGAATCTACAACTTACGATTTTTGATATAAACGAACCAAATTATCAAGATATGTATTAAATTCTGTATATGACGAAGCCATATAAGAAGTCGTAGTAATTATTAGCTTCTTCTTAACTTTATAATTGAAGTATTTTAATTATCAAATACAATGAACAAGTATTGATACATACCGAGTAAATGAGTATTACTTTATTATGTCAAATTGGCCTTTGTTTTAGCCGTTTTGATAAATTTGTAATTTTTTAAATCTTTTATTTTCGATATACTCACGCCTCCTTTGTGGGATTATAAAGCCCTGGGGTGGGAGCATGGTAACCCTGGTTTTAGCAAACCCCTCCCACACTTTAAATGAAACTGGTTTTTAGCAAATTCGGGGATTCTTTTTTCTAAATAACGCTTGGTGTATTTCTTACGTTAATCAAGCTCTGTAACATGCCTCTATATATATATATAATGTTTTCTTCGATATAAAAACAAATTTATAAATGGTAGTTGTAAAATATAAAAATTATATATTTTATTTTTAGCTAATGGGTATCATATATATATATATAGAGAGAGGGAGAAGAGATTATATAGCTATATCGCAATACATATATATATATACATATATTATGTGTGATGTATCGATATACGAACAGAGCGAATATTTCGTAATAACTGCATTTCATTAATTACTTAATCTAATAAATATGTTGTGGTGCATTTTTTACTGGACATGATGATAAAAAAAAAAAATACTAGGCAATGCAATACAGCTATATCCTAAATAAGACAATGTGAATTACATTTAAAACTACTCAGTAATTTCTGAAAAAAATAATTAAGTATTGTTCAAAATAATTACTAACAATAAATAGTACTGTAAGTATTGCTATTTGTGAAAATATATTACTATTGTTAAAAATTACTAAAACTGTTTTCTGCTTATAGAATAAAATAAGGTTCAAACTAAGATACAATGTCATTTGTGTAATTTTGCTTAATTTTTGATCTACGGCGGATGAACTTCATTGCACTAATTACACAAAAAGTTCATGCTCATTGCTCGGAGAATTGAAAATAAAATGTAATTTGCATATATTGTAGTTTTGCTTTGGTGATGATGTCGGATGATACGCTCTAAGTTAACATCGTGATCTAGAGGTGTGGGATTGAATGAAGATCGGGCGTTGTCATGGTCAAATGTTTGTGGAATTTTAACTTAAACACTTACAATGATAATGTTTATATTATAACATATATAATTGGATCTGAGGTGAGAGAAAATACACAGCCGTATTACCAAATAAGCGGGATCTTATACTATATTTAACTTTCCTTTATTAAGTAATCTCTGTTTATATATCACGGACGGCTGGAGTATCCTACCAGAAATCTCTTGATTAATCGCAATCCTCTCTGACATCCTTAATATCTTCAGAGTAACTCGCATGGAATTGGATTTGCCTTGACTTGCTCGTTCTTAATGGATGATAGCTTCACTCTCAACGTACGGCTTTCTTCGCTGCTGCCTTCAGTTCGTGCTTAAGCAAGACTAGCATAATCACTTCCCAAACCAGAGTCATCCATACGTGCCTCTATTGTGCAGGACTTTCTAATTTGCATGATCACATTTCATTTTGGATTTTGGTTGGAAATAATTTGCCTTTTTCGGCGAGCCCTTAGGAAACCAGAGGAGATTTTTAGTAGAAAACGTATTGAGCATGCACTTCTTTTCAATATAATGTAAGCAGGAAAAAATAAATATCAAGTCTTCATCTCTGGCGTTTATTTCCAAATTACAAACATTTCTGAAATACTCTAATATTACTTTCTGCTGTACATACTTTATGATAAGGGTATAATATTCTAAGTTCGTCCCTTTCACTTTATAATGACGATTTCAAGGCTTGGATAATTTAATGTGATACAGACAGTAAGCTGGTATCATTTTTTAAGCCAGATTTCACAACTGGGGCGATGATGTGGGAACCATTTTGGGTGACTTGACGCGTCCGTAATATGGATGCTTCTGGAATACTGTAAAATCTATAATCCTGATCTCTGGTTAAAAAGATTTTTCGAGAATGTGCTAGAAAGAAGAAGAAGAAGGTGTCTGGTTATCAGAAGATAATTGATTGATGAACGGATGATGGTGGGAAATTATAACTGTAGTACCTCAATGCGAATTAAAGTGGAATAATAATAATTATAATTAATGTTTTTCATTTATCATCATGAATAAAAATGATGCAATATTATTATTTGTTACATAGGGGACTAAGATGTTTTTATATGATGGATGTGGAATCATTGCGTTTTAGTTATTGTAACATATCTTTGCTCATAACTTTTTAAAACATTTTTTCATTTAATTATATCCTTTGATTTATTTTGATGATCTTTGTAAATAAAATAGGATGATGACATTGGATTGGTATTGCTGCATTAATGCTTGTTTGTTTGTATTAATAAAAAATTTCATCAGTAAAATGTAGGTAGACACCGCGTGCAGAATTTATAGGAATGATACTAAAATTATCCTATTCTTCCAAAGTTTACAAAATGGGATTCTATCAAATGTAGGATTCAACGGAATGATTGTAGAAAGCATTCATCCGGAAATGGTTTGAAAATAAAACAACGTGGAAAAAGGAGATCAAGATATCAGAAAGGGCAGAAATAAATAAAAAGTTTCAACTGAATAAGCAGGACTCAAAAATTTCTTTAACTGCACCACTCAGCGGCATATATTGCGACTTGTGACAAGTATGATCGTAGGTATAAGAGACGTGGAAAAGTGGCTTTATTTGATTTATAAAAGAAACTTAGAGCTAACAATGAAACGGCAGGAAGAAGGATTTCCCTATTGAAAAGCTTCACTTTAATACAAAAACACGTTTTCTTGTTTATTGCATTTATTATTTAAATCAAGAAAGAAATTTTTACTCGGTCTTTAGGATGCGAGCTTGTGCGACTGGTATTTAGGATGCGGAACTTTCACCTATGATACGTCCCCCTCTTTTATCAATAGCTGACAGTACTATGTGTCATTGAACAAGTGGAAGAAGCAGTAATATGTTTTGAAGGACATTGAACAATTATAAATGTTAAGAGGTGCGGAAAAGTAATGAAAAAATTATATAACTCCCTGTATGAAAACAAGAGAGTTCGGTTCAACGATCTCTTAGTTTTTGACACATTACATGGTGTTGATGAAACAAATAAGAGGGTTAGAAATTTATTGATTCTTGAGCTAAACTCATAGCTTAAGGTATCGAAATACCCTAAAAATGGGATATTTGCCAAAAATTGACAATTTTTTTAATGATTTTATTTTACAGACCATCTTATTAGCTTTAATAAAAATACTAATTTTATTACTTTCCATTCACTAGAATATAAAATCTACTATTTTTTAAGTAAAATCAGACTCTATTATTATAAGCAAGATGTCAAACGTTGAAGTACGTTTTACTCGAAATGTGTTTTTTGAGAATGCCAAACGGGGACAGCGATTGGTCAAAAAGTTTTGAATCTAATTAGCTGAGATTTTTTGAGTACGTTTTATACAATAGTAGAAGTGTTTTACTTTTTATTCTATCATAATGTATTTTGTTTCACTTTCTTTGAGTAAATTAATAATTTTTGTTAAAAATAATCTTAAATTTTCGATATGCTCGCTACCCACACATATGGTTTTCGCATCCCCGAAGGGAACGAGCTTAATTGTTTAATAAAAGCTCATTTAACCCTGTACAAGCAAGTAGGGTGCGTTCCTCTCAATCTGTCCATCTACTTTAAGGACTCACTACTCAAGTTCAATTTGATTTTGCATTTTCAAATGCATGTATCGTGTGCGGTAGTATATGCTTCTTTTATTAATACTCGTAAATAACAGCACTAAAAATTGAATGATAGAGGTTAAAAGTGCAATATTTCACAACAATTAGTTGTTGAACAGTACCAGCTTCAAATTTTCATTTGCTAAACACGAGTGAGATGTCAAGTAATAACAGCAATCAGTATTACGTAAATATATATATATATATATATATATATATATATATATATATATATATATATATATATATATATATATATATATATATATATATGCATTCTTAACACGTTCCTCTTTTTAACGCTAATTATTTGGATTAACTATTTTTATTATATATTATTATTTGAGATTTATTATTTTGATTATTTCATTAGGGTTAAATATAAACAACTATACTAAACTTGCTTTCTCCAATACACGTTTTTAAGTGCGTTTTGAGGGAAGCAAAAGATAAAACCCGGTACTGGAGAAAGATCCGAATGGCGAAAATTCAACGGTGTAGGTAAATTCCCCTATTGGTGTGATACAATATGTACGATACATAATAAAAAAAAAAATTGTTTGCTTTTGTGATATGTGACATATAGAATAGTTTTTTTTTCAATGTATTTTAGAATTCGTATAATTAGATAAGTCAAGAGAAATTGGCTGAAAATTTATATGCATGATTGAAACAACTTTTAGAGTGAACTAAAGCACAAGTAAAACGATCATTTTGGTTTTAATAATATATCTCTTATGTGCTATAAACTTTTCATTTTTTGCATTTAAATATTTAAAAATAACAATAATATTATTGGAGGATAAAGTGCATGATTTAAGGAATATAATTTTAGTTTTTACATCATTGTTTTGAAAAAGGTTTGCATGATTTTATGTCAATTTGTAAGCTATTAGAGCTAGATTTTGTGTCAATGAATATAACAATTATCCATCCATATTAACTATATGTACTTTTTTCCATGAAAAATTATTTAAAATATCTATGAACATAAAACAACAATGTACATTCATAATATTGAAGTACAAATCAAATTAGAGAGGATATGCTAGATAAATTTATTAAAATTAAGATTCACTACTTAAATTTTATCAATAAACTTATTATAATGTAATGTTTTTTTTTTTTACTCTCAGGATTTTAATACATCACATTTGATTTTAGGTTTTAAAATTTTGTTTGATTTCCAAATATTTTGTCATGTTATTTTTTAGAGTATATAAGTAAAATATTCCGAAGTTATTTAGTGTTTATTATCAAATGATTTATCATTACTAATAAAATACTGTTTGATTACAATTTATTTCTAATGCAAACGTGCTCATTCTGAAATATTTAATTGAATTAAAGCTTACAAGCTTGTCAGTTAAGAGCTATGATATTATCTTTAAGGGGAAATGGTATGATTTAAACAAAAATCTAATGGATTTTACAAATTGTTTACTTGAACCAATGTACAACACAAACACGTAAAACAGATTTTGTGTGTGTTCTCAAAATACTTCAAAATATTAACCTTTTAATTTTTTAAAGAAAATTTTAAAATTTATGAGGGGATTTAAAAATGCTTATCAACATTTCCTACAATAACTGACTTATATGAAACATGACTTACAAATACGCCAAGCTATGCATAAAAAAATTGTTATGGGTTTACTCTTAGCATGATTGATATACGTAAAATAATTATTTTTCTGAATGTATTGAAAATTTCTTATGAAATGTGTAAATTCTAAAACCAACTATTTTTTAACAATAAATATTACTTTAAATCAGAAATGCATACAAACCCTCGTTTAATGTACAATTAACAATAGGTAAAAAAAGTAATTCAAAGCATTAGATGCAGTGATAAAAATGCTTTACAATTTAAAATGAAGAAAAATTAGTTTTCTACTTTTCTGATGTAAAACCGTTTAACGTTTTTATTTGACATTGAGATGTGAATAAAAATGAACGTAAAAGTTAGGATAAATCTGAATTGCTTGCAATTAAAATTTAGGGGGTTATAGAAAATTATATAAAAAAGCAATTCGGGCTAAAAATTCTTATTTGAATTTTTGACTCATTTAATCATTTGAATGATACTACATTCCCTTAAATTTCAATAATTAGGGGTTTTTAAATAAATTTAAAAATAATTGCTTGGTTAAGGCAGTTTTAGCAAGATTCGAAAGTTCCTGGACTGAGCCTGTAACGAGGAAAATTTTTGCACTAGTGTGACTACAATAACACTTTTATGTTATTGTATTCTTCCGCTTTTCTAAAAAAAGTTTGTTCCAAATCACGTGGTCAAAAGGTCAGCTTGGTTTAGTATTTGTAGGCCGAAGTATTTAGTTGTCGGCGATTGAAAGAAATTGCGATTGTTGATCGAATAATGAATTTAAATTTTTGCGTTCGGTTGCTCATTAGTGCTACGGAGACTTACAAAATCCTGTAGCAGGTGTAAAACTGAGATACATTATCGCGAACGCAAGATTTTGGGTGGCATAGAAGTTTCAAAGAAGGCAGGAAAAGTGTTGAAGACGAAAACGCTTTGGACGTCTGCAGAATTTACACACTGCTGAAAACATCGAAAATGTTTCTGCGGTGGTACCTAAGGACAGGCTTCAAACAATAGCAGAATCAATTGGGTATCTTCGAGCCCATGTCAGTGAATACTGACTAAGGATCTTAATATGCATAGACTGTGTCAACATATTTATCCTCTTATGTTAAACGATGTCCACTCTTCAGATGGGGATAAAAGTCCATCGCAGGCTGGAGTAAAGAATATGGCTAAAAATGGAATCCAGAAATGTTTAGATGAACATTGCAAGCCATTGCAAAACTGCATCGTTACTCAACTATCTTATTTCGAAGGAGGATGTGTTTCATTCAGTTTCATTGGTAATATTTTTAAGTTTTAGACTGTGTCCAGGAAACTTTTGAATCCTACTACATGCATCAAACTATTTAAGTACAGAACTTCAATTTACAAATGCCGTAATATATTTAAAATAATTCATATAAAAAGATGCAACAAAATTTTTAAAATTCATTTCCTGATTGTAGTTTTTAATAATTCTCTAAATTTTGAAAATATATTTTATTTTTTAAAAATGCCTTGAATAAACTCTTGTTGAATTGTAAGATATTCGTGTTCACTTTAGCTTAACTGATTCTGCCAGATATAATTTAAAGTAGATATTAATCTCAATCGTTAATTTTTCTCTTAATTTGAGGTAATTAATGTGCATTCAGAGAAAAAAATTAAATATATACTGTGTTCAAAGTAGCATGTCCCGTGTATGTTTGAAAATTATTAGAAATTTAAGACGTTTATGAATAAATATTTTAGTGCTTCTCTCAGTCGTGTTTTTCTTAGAATCTAATTTAAATATGTCTAAAATGTATACAAAAAATTACTCTTGTAAGTTTTTTTATTAAAACATCCATATATTTTCTTAAAAAGATACAAAAATAACCGCAAACCATCGTAAACGCTTAAAATACACCAACTTTTAAGCGTATCTTAAGTTATATGTGTCTAAAATTACAAAAATGTTTAGTTATTAGTTGCTTTTAACTCATGGTATTAAGTTACATAGTAATTGTAAACATATGATTCTCTTGTTTTTTAAGGCATCTGCTTACGTTTCATAATCAATGTTTGCCTAAAAGTCACATTTTTTTTTTCTTTTTTAATATTTACCATTTCGCGAAGAAAACAAAATATAACAGATAGAAAGAAAACATTTAATAAAATAGAGAATGAGAAAGGTATTTATGCTATAAACGTGATGAATTTTTAATATATGTTGTTATACACTATTTCAGTAAAATAAGAATCAAAAATTTAAATGCCTTTTGTGAAGGTTGTGTTTTTAAGCCAAAAATATGTTAACTTAAAACACTATATCAGAAAAATTTACAAATGTATTTCTATCATATTTCATATACATGTTATTCAAAGTATGATAAAGGCAATTGACTATGAATTTAGTTGAAAAATGAATATATATATATTTTTATTCTTACCAGTTTATTGTTTCGAACGCACTGCAGTTAAAAATAATTCTATATGAAAAGGTGCAATGAGCCATAACTTTTTGGTAATCGTAAATATATTTTAGTTAATTGACTTTATAACTGTGTTAATAATGTCGTGCAAAAATAATTTAAATGTATTGCTGGGAAAATTCCATGTAGAAATTTAAATTTTGGTACAATTTTCATTTACATTTTACTTAAAATAACTCATTTTAATAAATTTAAATTACCATATAATTTCATATGTGTCTTTTGCATTAATTGAAGTCATAAGCACCAACAAAATAACATAAAACTATGAATAGCATGGCATTTTAAAAGTTTTATATCCGTACGTAAGCAGATACCTTAAATTACAATATAAAACACATATTATGTGTGCTTCACATACAAATTCATTTAGTGATTAACAACTACTTATATTAACAAACAAGTTCGTAATCAAATCTTCTGGATACAAGCAAGCTCTACAAACTATGAATGCCATTCAGCAAAGCAAAGCTTTACCGAGTAAGATCTAGGCATTGATAATATCCACATCTACTCTGTGAGAAGAGTTCCCGTTCTTTTGTACAGTCTATTCAAATGCTCATGGGGAAAATTGTAGCCTTCTATATAAAGGTTTACTGACAAGAGGAAAGCAGGGAACGAAGTTTCCATTGAATCCGGAAGATCCTGGATTCTCATTCAAATGTCGGGCCTTGATATCCGGTATCTGTAACACCTGCGCATCTTTTGTGATCCGGCATCCGTGAGATTTATTCCGTGGTGTTCCGGCTAATTGCAACCACGACTCAAATTAGTTATGTTGGAATAACTTCCAGTGACTCCGACATTGAATTATGCATTCAGTGAGAAGCTTATTCATGCTGGGAAGGATCTGATTATGAATTCCTGATCTCGTATGCAATTACTCTTTGGCAGTTTTACGGAGCAGTAAAAAATTGGGGGTCGTTTGCCGATGACTGATTGCATTGGGAAACGTTATTTCGCATAGGTGTGAAAATTATTTTTTTAAATACTTTGTGTTCATTGAGTTAGAATATACATATGAAATCGTACCGAGATTATTAAAAGAAAAAAAATGACAGTTATAGAGACTGCCGATGGAAGTGAAAACTTAGAATTTTTAGTATTAAAATTTGAAATTTCATAATGTTTGAATTAAAAAATTAACATCGATCGGTTTTCAAACTTATTTACACCAAAGCAACAATTATATGCATGTTTATATTTTTTTTATTAAATATATTATGGGTTCAAGTCGACAAAATAAAACAACTCAATTGAAATAAAATTAAAAGCCCAACTATTATTTTTAAATAGTATTTTGCATTTAAAATTTTAATTCTTTTTTTTTAACATTATTTTAATTGTTTGTCATTGTCATCATTAATTTCAACAATACTTAACTTTTTTACCAAACACTTGTTCGATAAAAGGCTTATGAACCAAAGTAAGAAAGGAAAAAAGTTTGATTCAAATTTTTAAAATATCGCGTAAAACCGCATCGATCGTGGTTTTATATTTTTAGTACTGAGTTTTTACATTGGACGTATTTAAATTAAATGTTTCATTTAGAAATTCAATTAGTGGTAGACTTTTATCATCTTCAAAGTTAATATTGAAGTCTCAACTTAAAATCATCGGTTCATTATCATATTTTTCGTCAAATCTTTTTTCAAGTATTTCAGAATCTTCTTTTGTAAAAATCATCAAATTTTCGAATAAGAAATGTTGTATCTGTTTCATAGACTTTCCAGGCGAAATATAAACGGCAACCATTAATATGTATGGCCCATACTCGGAATTGCAACGAACAACACATATATATGATTGAACAATTAGAAGTCTGTTTTACCACGGTAGTAAGAAAACGTCTAAGCCACTGTGAAATACTAATCCGGATTGCGTGATGCATTGCAGCGGTTAAATACTAGAAAATAAATAATATAAAATTTTCAAACGCCAGAATAAATACGAAGATTTAAAATAATTTTAAATAATATAAAATTTTCAAATTATGATTTTATGTGATTCAAATAATAATCAAACAAAAACATTATTTCAACAATGCACAGTATATACACATTGAACTTTTCACTAAATCACTTCAATTTCACTTATAAGATATACACAGCACTATACGTCAGCTGTATAGCTACAGATATACTGCTATAAGCATGTCGGTGACGCGAACGCACGAGATTTCACCATCCAAAATATGCCCAACGCGGCTAAAAGTCACAAGTTTTCTAAAGTACTATTTTCAAAAAAATAAATAAGATTTTTTGCCCAAAAAATGAAGAAATAGTGACATATTTTCAAAAATTCCTTATTTTACTAAATTATTTATGTATAATGTGTTGTTTATATGTAGCTGAAACTTCACTTCAGAGCCTGTACTGAGACTTTTAAGATATTCTCATTATTTTTTAGAGTTAGTTCAAAAAAAAAACTAGCTTTGCATGTTAAAATTATCTACTCTGATATATAAAAACAAAATGAATCTTAATTCTAATTATATGTTTTAAAATCTAATTCTAACTTCGTTAACAGACAATTAGTTGATCTATACAGTATGCATTATTATTATTTTCTTTTTTCCGTTCTTTTTGTACGATTGATTCCTTTCTTCATTTTTCAATTCCTACTATTAGCTATAATACTCTGTATATTTATTTTTATGTTAGAATTTTCAATCGTTTAAAATTACTTTTAAGGCTCAATTGAATTTTATATAAAAGATTATTTTGGTGACAATAATTTTTAATTAAAATTTAAATAAAAATTAAAGTTAAAACAAATTTTCGAAAATTATAAATACGCCCCGGCGATTTTTACAACTTGGCGCCCCTTTTGGAACTTGTGTCAAAACTTGAAACGGTTTTCCTTAAATTTTTAAAAGATCTATTTAGCTGAAATTTTCATACACTATTTTTTTGGGAAAACTATGAAAATTTTAAATTATAATTAAAAATCAATTATAAACTAATCTTTTAAAAAATTACAGATACAGACACGTTGGTTTCATTTTAGCGACTTGGGTTTTAATTTTTAAAAGATATTTTTCCCCTTTTTAAAATTCAGTTAACTAAAATTTTTTATATACGATGTTTTGGATGAAAATACGATATTTTAAATGAAAATAAAAAATAAAACCAATTAATTTGTGATTCTGCCCTATGTATAAAAATATTTATAAATTGAATATTTAAGAAAAGGAAAAATTTTTTTTTAGATTGAATTGATTTAAATTTTTTTTAATTTTTGTTAAATTTTAAAGTTATTCAAAATTTTTTGAAATGATATTCTCAAAACAATTTAAATTTTAAAAAATATCCTTTTATCCCTTTTTTAATGGCACGTTTTGACCATACCCCAGATACCATCGGTTACGAAAAAAGAAAGGGAATTTTTAGATAATTTTTTTTCAGTTTTTTTTAAAATGCATAGACAAAACTTCAAAACCCATTAATTTTTAAAAGTAGCTGTTTAAAAAATTTTTTTCTTATTCATCTTTTTGGTCGTTAATGATTTTGTTTTTCACGTCACAGGGATATGGATCTGCTATAGATTTCCCTCCCTTTCAAAGTATTTTGGGACTGGCAAGTGGAAAAACCCGGTGGTTAATGAAAAAGTTTTTTCAAGGGAAAAATTATTAATCTGAAAAAAACTACAGTGGAAACATTTTTTTTTAATACTGCCTTGAAAAAAATTTAAGATAATTAATATTTTTTTAAATTAATTTTTGTTTTATTTCATTATTGAAAATTTTTTGATTTTATTTTCATAACTAATGCTATTAAATTTTTAGTTTTTTTTTTTTTTCTTGTCAAGTTATCAATAAAAAAGTGCTTTATTTTTTTTAAAAAATACATTCTCCAAAATGGGGCCTAGGATAAATAGTATTTTAAAAAACAATTTTTTTTGATTTCATTATTTGAAGAATTTTAAATTTGAAAAATTTTTTTTAAAAATTTTTTTAACATTTTTAATATCATAAACCAAACAAAAAATGTTAAAAAGGATTGTTGTTAAAAATTATTTTGTTTATACACTAAAAAAATTTTTTTTATTTTTAAAATTTTTTAGCTTAAAATTCACTTCAAAATATTTTATTTTTTTTTTAAAAAAAACAAGGTTTTTAATTTAAATTTTAAGATTCAGTTATGATGAGAAGAAAAATAAACACCACCCAAATATATTTATAATTAGCCCAAAAAAAAAAAAAACAACAAAAAACAAAAAAAAAAAAAATATTCAAGGAATCATTAGAAAAAAAGTATAAATTCTATTAAATTTAAATATAACAATTAAAAAAAATTACTAAATTTAATAAAATGTGTGATCTTAGTACTTAAAATACATAAAGCAATAACAGTAATAAAATATTTTATAAATTTTAATATTTGTGTGATGAATACTTGGGAGTAAACATTTTGAGTAATTTTAAAAAAATTATGAAGAAAATATCAGTTACTTGTTACAGTCACCTATAAGCAAATTTTATAGGTTACTGTAACATGTAATGTTATATAATTCAAATAAATTAAGACCCCGCTTAACGCGGGGTATGCGTTCAATCAAAGTAGAGCGTAATACGAAACAGCGTTAAACTAGGTTATACCTCATCATGTAAATAACGGGGTTAGGGGGAAGAGAGGTAGAAAATTGATCAGGTAATTCACCATTAAATTTATTAATTATGTTTTTATAACAATAAAACAAAAATTTATTCCTTACAAATATAGAAATATAATAAACGAATATACATATAAAAATAAATAAAATTCTAAGTTTTTTTAATGGCATATTGCGTTCAATTTCATCATCAGTCCATATAGTAAGTCTTTTTTCCATTTTCTCTACTTTATTATTTCTAGAACGGGTAATTCTAGTTACAGAGCTTGTCGTAGTTGCATTTTCCGATGACAGTATTTTTTCCTTATTCTTAAGAATGGTGCTTATTGTTGAAGTTGTCAAATTCAATGTGCAGCACCAGTTTCAAATTGATGTTCACCAGTATCTAATATTCTAATCACTGGCATTTTAGTTTCAAGTGAAATTGCTTTTTCTTGTTCTATTTTCGTGTTTTTTTACTATCACCCATGTTAAAAACTAAAATATCAATATTTGTCACCATAGCAATCATTATATTACATAAATTTATACTCACAATAACGTCAACAAATGTTGGAAACGATAAAAATGCGTTCGTATAACATAAAAGGAAAGAAGAAACACAGATAAACTGCTTCGGATATCGGGAAGCCTGATGCTGCGTGCAATTTCGGGAGTCCCACAATTAAAATAAAAAAGCGTTAAATCGTAGCAGCGCTAAGCGAAACAGAGTTAAGCGGGGTCTTACTGTACTACATTGCTTATTCGCGAAACACTTAAAGCAGAATATATATATATATATATATATATTCATGTTGTATAGGAAGATTTGAACTCTATTTAGATTAAAGTAAAATAAAACATTTGCTTTGGGTGAAGACAGTTATATTTTGAAGCTTACAAATTATATCGTATTGTATTGTATTGCATCACACGTATAGCTTTTCAACTCTCAGTGAGTTCTTAGGCAAATATAAGAATATTTTACCATTAAAGTATTTTATTATTAAATTGAATAATAGTTGATAAAAGAATTATTCTGTTATTATTTTACCATCCCTAATACAGTTTCGAGAATATTGGAAAAAGTCAGGAATATGGCTATTAAACTAAAATCAATTCCATTGCCTGATATTATTCACAACTAACCTTTAATGTACAATGAAAATATAAGCAATGCATCTAACGTATTTAAGGTTATGTGATTGAATTACGATGAAATTTTAATTAGTATTACAATTAAATAATCACCCTGAAATCTCACAAAAATTATTGTTTAAAAAATTTATCAGGAAAACAAATCTAAAAACTGGCTTCTATCAAAATTATTATCTTAAATAAAGAATAAATAGTAGATTTATTTCTTTAATATGAATGTAAAATATGTTATATATTGCATGAAAAAATCAAAAATAAATAATTGCTTATATTAAAGAAATCCTCCTTGTTGAAAACAAATGAATCACCACTGAAAATTTAACATGGTTGCTATTTTATTAAGTATGTGTTTTTAACGTGTACTGTGTTGTCTCACTAAACACATCTATAATCCTTTGGGTCACCCTTCCAGTAAAGTGAATAGAGACGCTGACTGCTGTGCCGTAGGGCCTTGGTTTGAATCCAGGAGGAGGCATCAATGTTTCTTTATATATAGTGCCTTTTCTGTATGGGAGTACTCTAAATAGCCGTCGAGCCACAAGACTTATCGTGAGGTTGATGGGAGAGGAAGATAGGTGAGGGGACCCAGACCCTCTAGGGCAGGGATGGAAAAATAATGGTATGCGTGATTATATTTTGAGCACGCCACTAATCAAAACGGTTTACATTTTAGCTCAAAATAACAAAGTTCACCACGAGGCATAACAAACAAATGCGAGTGATCGGTTGTGGTGGGTGAGGCGGTGGGGAGCACACTCTTTTGTTATTGTCTTACAATCCAAACACGTCATTTGCCATCTAATCTGCAAGAAAGAAGTCACACTAAGATTACTCTAATTTGAATTGCATGAATAACTAAAACATTTACAACAGTGCAGTGCAAAATGTACTTTTTGTTGTAAATACAGAGTTTTGAGTTGTTAGTATTTAGTTTAATTATTTCCCCAATAATCGCAAGTCGAAATTATTTGACGGAACTACTATACCTCATTAAACATTTCTTCAGAAAAAAGTGGCATGTTGATCCATAAAGATTCACCACGCCTGCCCAAAATTGGGTGGAACCTAGCTAAATCGTACTGTCATCTGTATGGCGCTCAAAGCTACAGCCAACAACCTGCGAATATCTAACCCCTTGCCAAGATGAATTTCATGGACCTAGATCTGACACAGTCGATATCAGGTGGCCTAAGAAACAGCAATAGATGTTAGTGAAAAATCCGTTGCTTCAATGTTAAGAAATGAGGTTGACACCAAGGTCGGTACCTCACTATGTCTTTAAGGACTAAACCGTACCCTAGCCATCTTTGCCACCAACATGTGGCTGACTTTATTTCTGTCGAGTCATACGTTTGAATTCTAGTGGTTCTAAACATTTCTTTGTGTACGTGGGCTGACCCTCGGTTATTATGTCGATGCTTAAAGTCCAGATGTTGGAATGCTAGAGTGTTGTGCCAGATATGTGCCGTTCTTTGTCAATTGACTCCGGTTCACATTACAAGCCCACATGGGGGCATAAGAAACAACAACATAATTAACCATCATGCAATGAATAAGCTGCATACATTTCAACAAAAGACGGTTCTATAGATAGAATTGGATGATGTTAGATTAAATCCTGCGAGTGATAACAGCTCTCAATTTGTGAATTTTAACTCCCAACCACAATTCATTTTTTCCTGCTTGGAATATACTGAAAAAAATAGAACTACACAATACATGTAAATTAGAGCGTTGCAATATGATCAATGATTGTGAACAGGTGTGTAATTTGCCCAATGGAAGTTGGTCCACTGTTAGGCAGACAGGTAACCCCCTTGTTAAATTAAACTATAAATTACCTTAAATGAAAATAAGATGTCGCATTAAAAGGATAAAGGGAATAAAATGAAGTTAATTATCCAGAAAATATAGAACTCGATTGCTAATTTAGAGCATTAACAAGGAGCTTTAAGCAGCAATTAGCTGGCACTTTATTTAACATTTTTGCTTCGAATCTATTAGTTTTAAGTGCAGTATGTTTTTAGAACGGATGAAAGAATACCTGATTGATTAGAAAATCCCAAGGTACTTTTAGCTAATTGAGAGAAATTAGAGAAAAAGAGATAAAGATTAATTATCTTCTCACATGTTAATCAATGTGATTATCAAACATTCTAAAGCATTTGTATATCACTTTCAGAAAGGTCCATGGCCATACAATTAGTTCATATAGTTAAATTAAGCTCAAAACAATTAACACTGAATTTAAATTTAATAATGGTAATTTTTTATAAATGTTTTTTTATTTATTTTATTGTTTTTTTTTGGGGGGGGGGTTGAAATTATTGTATTTAGTTACATTTTTAAGCATATATTTGTTGATTTAAGAAACGTAGGCTTATTTTAAAGTAGTTTGAAAATTTTTTCTATAAAAACTAATGATTTACGTCTTTGAGACATTTCGCTACTTTTATATTATCTTATTTTGTACTAAATAAATATGTTTCGTTTTACAAATAATTACGTTTCCTCTTTTCAATACATTATCTACTAGTACAATATTTCTTTTATGGTATTGTTTATTAATGTTAATTTGATTTTTTTAGAACTAAACGAGGTATAGCACGAAATTTTACTTAATTTTGCGTAATAGTAATAACATTGTAATTAGATCAAATATTTCCTTACTTAGAAATTTAGAAAGGAACATTTAAGGTATGGAATTTCAGGAAATATGCAAAACAGAAAATTTTAGGAAATGATGAAAAAAAATCATTCTTCATTTATTCTACAAATTTTTTTAATGTTTTAGAAGTAATTTTTGAATAAATTTGTAAGTTTCTATATTTTTATGTGGTATTTATAATTTAGGGAACAAATGATATATATTCATTGAATAAAACGCTCTCTAATACGTTTTTGAATAATACACTATATTTCAGAACATCGCTTACAGCAAAAATTCTCCATTTTTCAATTTTTTTTTTCTACTCTTAATTTCATTTAAAATCAAATGTACAAGAAAATACGAGGGTTGGGGCAAAAGTCATTACAACTGGGTTTTTTTTTCCCTTGAAGATACCAGTGCGATTGGAAAATGTGACATATACAGACGAAAGGGCAAAGTGTTAACTGCATGTGTGGACAATGAATAGCACTGAAATATCGTAACACACTAATTAATTACGGTAGTATATATACGGGGCAATATGGCCTTCACTGTGCAAAAGAATGACAACACAGTACACATAAAGTTGACATACATAAACCTGGGCCTAAGGACCCTCAATGTAGTCTCCTACTACTGTCACCACAACGATGTGTGAGACGCTGAATACCATCAGCGTCAGCATTTGCCGCACCACGTTGCGCATCACTGGTTGACACTCGTCATTGTTGAAATTTTCCTACCAACCGTGCTACTGTACAGTATGGTAGGTTATTATTCCCAAGGGCTTCCACTAATTCACTGTGACATTCCATCGCATTTTTCCCTCGCAGAATGGCTATTTTGATGTAAGTGAGCTATTCAACACGGTTTTATTCCATCTCACATAACACTCACCAACTGACTGATTTCACAGTCCTCGCTGCGCTACTACCAGCTATCACCGAGACATCTGTTGTTCTGCATACACACTATGCCTTCAGAACTTCCACACGACACATATACGTTTGTGATCCGTTCACAATCTACAGGACAAAAAATAGTTGCCATGACTTATGCCCTAAATCGATATTATATAAAGCAAAGCACTTTGATGCATTGGAATGTGATATGACGATTAGTTTTTTAAGTACGTTCAAAAATATTTCATGGAACAGGTTTGCTTCACATGCTTATACATATTATTTCAATGTTGTTTCAAAAGGAAAGAGAGTAAATATTTTGTAAAGTAATTTTAAAAAAAATAGCGTTATGGAAAATAAAAAAAAAACATTGAAAAGGATATTATTTTTTAAAATTTATGTATTTCTTTGGAATAAAAGAGTATTGTGTTAAATATATCCGTTGTATTAAAATGCCATAACAATGTTCTTCAGTTAGTACAAAATATTCTTCAGTAACAAAACTGTCTTCAATTTTTAAGACACCTGGATTACCCTTATTGGATTAAATATTAGAAATTTTTAACTTTTTATTTCTAAGCTAAATTTAACTGAAAAAATATGTCCCCTTGAGTGAGCAATTCTGAATAATTTGTTTCAAAAGATCAATTTCTGACGCTTACTATTCTAAGCAACGACACAGTTTACAACAAAAATTTTAGGACACAAAATAGACATTAATTTAGAAATTCTACTTTTGTACAAAATCCAAATATATATATATATATATGTATGTATGTATGTATGTATGTGTGTGTGCGTTACTTAAGATTCATGTACCGTAAAATGCCGACTTTAAGAAAACAGTAGTGGGATTTTAATATACGAGAAATATTATCCTACACAGAAAACACAACATCAAATGAATCCAATGCTACAGATATGTTAATTCCTAGCTACACGCAGCTAAGCACATTATACACATGATCTAAAATGCAAGCTAGCCATGTAATTAGAGTGCGGGATAGAAGGAACAGGAAATATCGAGAGTAAACAAATAGTCACTATTGCCTATTGTCAAGGAAAATTAGAATTTTGTAAAGTTTACGCTCCAGAAATTATAAGTAAAATAACCAATGTCCGTACAACAGCGAAAAGAGTTTGCAGAATCGGATTACTTACGGTGTTTATAACTGTTGGCTTACGTACACCTGGTTGATCCTACCGTCACATCTGTGCTTAATTTTTTCTAGTTTGAAAAATTTTATATTTTAAATGAGAACATTGTATGTATATATTGAGGGAAGTTTTGTGTTGACATAACGCGCGCGATTCTCTTTCTGTAAAAAATAATCTTAAGAAAGTTAAAGACAAACGTGTAGTTTAACCATTACTATATACTACAAATGTTATAAGTTTAAAGTTTTACGTATAATTTTGCATTATAAATACTATAATAGTATTTCTTTTTCTGAAGACTTTTCATTTTACAAACTTTTAACTTACACTTGAATATACAATCAATAAAGAATATCCTTTAAAACTATCTGGTGTATTGATCTAGTAATATTGCTTTTAAGAATTGAAACTTTATAAGAATTTGTTGAACAATGATAAGGGTACTAGTATTTTCAATACCTAATCCACTACATTTCTAAATAAAACAGATTTTCGAGCTTACTACGTTACGCACTTACAGTTTCTACGTATTTATTCATGTAAGTCTAAATCTCAGTATTTCATATCTACTAATTCTTTTTAGCAAGTAGTTTTACAGTCTCACGATGCATAATCTTTGAATATATTTAAATTAAGGTATCCGACTACGTTCGGAACCGTGATTTTAAAAAAGCGCATAAATGGATCATTTTCATGATATTTAGAGTCACTTAGATTAGAATACATGTATAAAATTGTTTTACCGACATTTTGACAAAAAGAATTATTTAAATACAATATTTCGGCAAAAAATTAAGTTAGAATAAACATTTTTCAAAATGTTTTCCTTTTCTGAAAAATACATCTATTATAATAATATTTTGCCTGTATATATCTCAGACCTTTGTACAGAGGCTCAACTATGAGTTTTGAAAAACGCACATTATTTTCAGAGTTACAGCCCATTGAAATAATTATCGGCGTTTTTTTCTTAAAATTTTTCCCCTTTGTTGTCGTAAAACATGGATAAACCCACTCCTAAGTAATATATTTCAAAAATTCTCGTTGAGCCTCTGTACAGAGTTCTGAGCTATATACAGACAAATCATTATTATAATAGAAGCATTTTTCACAAAAGGAAAACATTTTGAAAAAAAAGTTATTCTAAGTTAATTTTTTGCCGAAATATTATATTTAAATAATTCTTTTTGTCAAAATGTCGGTAAAACAATTTTATACATGTATTCTTACTTAAGTGACACTAAATATCATAAATATTATCCTTTTACGCGCTATTTTAAAATCACGGTTCCGAACGTAGTCGGATACCTTAAATTTGTTACATACTATTATGTACTATTAACTTACATGTTATTATGAAACTTTTAAAAATGTAAATGGTTATTTTTTATGCAGCATTAGCTGAGTAATCATGATCACGAGCTCGTGGATGGGATTTTTTCTTCGACTGTTTTTTTTCATGTTCTGCATAAATAAAAATTATTAATAAAATTTCACAAACATATATTTATTGTTCCCTATTTAAGTTTCAAACCGATATATATATATAGATTTTTCAATTTAGCAAAAGTAAAGCACATTTTTTTTTCCAAAAAGAATTTTTTATTAAGTTAAAAAATAGCAAATTTTGGCTTTATATAATAATTTTTTGTCATTTCCTTGAACTAAGCATAAGGAATATCAATATACTTATAGAATATTGCAAACAATATTTCCATTACATTTTACTTTGACATTAACCGGTAATATTGTTTTGCATAGTAGAAAAGCAAAGTAAAATAAATTTATGATGCTGACACGCAATATACATTTGTTCCGAAATTATTTTATACATTTTTTTTTTATTGACGACATTTATAAATCCCCTTGCACCCTAAATTATCAAATATGGGAGCTTACAGAAGTAAGCATGAAGCACACATCACAAAGGATGAAGGAATTATATAAAAGAACGGATAATTCATGAAGTAATATAATACAAACATCTATGCCTTTTTCGGGATGCGAACCCAGGGCTTACATCACCACAGCTAGCGTCACTAACCACTGTACTAGATGGGTGGCAATTATTTTAAATTGAGCAAAATTCCTATTTTGCAGAATGAGAAAAAAGACTGCATGAACTGATTGATTATTTATTAATGTCGCTCTTGAAGCATAACGAGGGCTTTTTGCAACGGACATAGTAATTTTGAGCCTTACCAGCACCCACCTTTGCCAAATTCCACTTCACACCAATGCGAGGACATTGAACCATGACATATTTAATGCGTATCAGCTTTTCTATACGGCTTGTCTTGACTGGGATCATGACTCATATCCGCGATTCATCAGTGCTAGTGACTTGACCACGATGGGCCATTAGAATGAATAGCGTTATGTCCAAACATTCAAATTAATTTTTTATTTCTCCCTCATGTATAGGATTTCACTATTTTATTAGTACTTTGTTCTAAAAATTCCTATATAGGTTTTTAAAATTGTGTAAATAATGTTAATTGAAATGTTACTTAAAAAAATTAACAATGAATAAAATTAACAATAAATTTTATATTTAAATTAAATTTGACAATGCAATAAAAATGGAATAAAATTATGGGATAAAATTCAAATTTATGGGATAAGTTTCTATATAGGTAATTTCCTTAAGTTATCGGGCACATTTTGTCCAGGCCACTATTATTTTTTTAAAGTTAATACTCAGCAGAATATTGTTACGAATTTTATGTTATTATCTCCTAAGATAGTGTAAATAATTTAAAACTGAATATTTAATACTTTAATATTATATATATATACTTTCCGTTGTATATATTTTGCCATACAAGCTGCAATATTCGCAAGCAACGCCTTCCCTCCATTATAATGGCGAATCAATGGAAATTTCGTGAAATATTGCCGATACAAAAGAGTTGGCATAATTTTCGGTGACCAAGTTTGGTTATTTGGCAACCAAAAGGGTGCGTCTGGAAATTACTGGATAAACCTAAAACACCATGGTCCCTGACGAAAGCGAACTTTTCGAGAAAGCGCTGGAAGACCATAAAAGCAATCCCTTGTAAAACTAAGCCAGTATTGCTTTTCTGTTAAAGAGGACGAGATGTAGCTTGCGAATATTCTTTAACATGACACATATGTAAATTTAGACACTGATAGTTGTACCTGGGTGCTGTTAAAGAAGTGAAAACCTTCCAGGATGTATAAAGTGAATTTTACTGCTGTATATCCTGTACTTTTAGGATTATTTTTCCACGATTAGTTTTTGTCAATCCTAAAGAACTGTTTTGCTCTTTGGGACTGATTGCGTAAAATCTGCGACCCCAAATCTACATAACAAGAGATTTTTCACATAACAATATTTTACATCACGCAATGTATGATAAAACTATATATCACATACACAATTAAACAATTCTTTGCTATTAATGTTCAAAAATAACTATATTTCCTTCACTCAGTCTCATCGAATCGATATCCCATGAAGTAGGGTTTATTACATTATAGCCACTCCCATTCAATCCATCTATGCAATAACCATCATTATCGGTTTATCATTCGATTCCAATTCCAGTGGACGAAATTTATCAAATTAACGAGCTCTTCAATGCATATATGAATCACAATGCACGTAATTCGGCTCAGACTTACGACTTAACCTCTTGGTTCAATTATCCCTCAATAAATGTAATGAGAATGTTCACCCTCATAGAGGTCAGCCCCCAATTCTGAAGGAAATGTTATCGGTGTTTGTACATACTAACACATTAATGTTATGTGTACTAAGCCACATTTCAATAATACTGTAGTAAATATTGGTGTTGTTCCTATTTGGTGGAAATGGAAAGCATTTGAAATAAATCCAGTGAAAAATCATTGAGTTTGCTAACATTTTCACCATGATAAGATTTAGGGTATGATTTAACATTTCGAATATTTGAAAACAATTATTTTTATTGAATTGTTTGTATGCAAATTTCTCAATTCTTATGAATAAAATGTGTGATACAGTCGTGGTTGATATTTCACAAATTTGGCGATTTAACGAAATTTTCATTTCCCCGATCAAAATAGAAGTAAAAAGAAAACATCCTATTTAACGAATAATATATAATATATAAACCCTACATTTAAAAGAAACCTTTCAACACAGCTGATTTTTTTTTATTATTATTATTTTGGATTAAAAAAATTAGATCTCTTTTCAAATAGCATCCTTTATCCCTGGAACAGAAAAAAAAGACTTTTCTTGTAAGAAGTAAATTTTAATAAGGACTAGTTATGAAACTGGTTTAGATGAGTCATGTGAATTTAAGGCTGTGTTTTCGGTAAAATACGATAGCTCTAACTAAACGCGAAGCACATTTTCAGACAGAAAAATGACCCAATTTCCATGGAAATTTGCAATGATATAACTCAAACCTCCGTTAACAATATAATGTTTTTAAAATTTCAAAATATACCGTGAATACTTTCTTTTTGGTTTTTAATGTGAAGGCAAAGCCCATTTAATATTACGGTATAGGATAAAAAATGCGAAACACATTTTATACCAGAAAAAATGAATCAACTCGGTTAAAAATGGAAATTATGATAAAAAAAGTGCTGTCTCTAAAGGATAGAGAAGCCAGAATATCATATTAATATTTCATTTATTTTATATCTGAAAAAATTTTCCAAATTCGGGCCATATTTTTTAACATTAATCGAAAACAACCTTAACTTGCCACTTGAATTTAGAATAGGACCGAAGAACTCTTTATATAACTCAACTCCACAAGAGCTATTTTAACCCATTTTAACATCTGCTCTCTTTCTTGAAAAAAGTGAGGTTTATTATATGTATGATTTTGCAGTAACTTCTGTGCCCTTGAAGTTGAGAAAACGGTTAAATTCAATTATCAAAGCGTGTACGGCATCATCTGAAGTAAAAGCGGTATCTTAGTTTCTTGGTGAGGTACACAATGTTTAACTATGACTGTGACCTGACTCCTCTCATAATACTTTATTAAAAATTTAATTTAATACTTACTTTTATATATTTTTTGTTCAGATCTAAAAAGAAGTGACCACGTTCAGAAAAGTTTCCTTATAATGCAGTGCTTCTCAAACTTTCAATACTTGCGACCCAATTTTCAATCATAAATTTCATCGCACCCCTCCATATAATAACAATGTATTGAATTCAATAATAACGTATTTGACGTAAATCTATAATACGATTTTAATTGTAAACCGTTCAAATTATCAAGAAGTATTAAATTTTGTATATGACAAGTCCATGGCACTAGTAATAATTAATTTTGTTCTTAACTTAGTATTGATAAATTAATTATCAAATACATTGTGCAGTACTAATGCATTTCTAAGTGTATTGCGTGTATTTCTAAGTGTAAACGTGTATTTTGCTTTTATTGTGTCATAATGTATTTTGTTTCGCTTCCTTTCAATTGTAATTTTTTAAATCTTTTATTTTCGACTTTTCGATAGACTAACGCTCTCCTGGTAAGGCTCTCACACCCCTCCCCAAAGGGTATCCCACAGTTTGAAAAACGCTGTTATAATTATACGTTCAAAATATTGCATATATTCCATTAAAACAGCATATCAAACTAACTAATTATAATTTATGTACACAACAACATTCGGACGTGGTTTTGAAAACAAACAAACATATAAATGAATTTTTTTGTGTGTATTCCGTATCACCTGAATTAAAATATACATACAAAATTGTTTTAAGACTATTATTATAATAAAAAATAATCTAAATGTAATTTTTTGGCAAAAAACTGGAAAATGAATCACATATTTTCAAAACGTTATCCTTTTATGGAAAATGCTTCAATCGTGATTATATTTTGCCTATATATAGCTATGACATCTATACTAAACTGAAATAGAGTTTTTGAAATATATTATGTAGAAGGGGATTCGCTCATATTTTTATATATGAGAATAGAGAAAGAAAACATCGCTTATTATACTTCAATTGAGAGTAATTCTGAAAAAAAAAGTAAATTTTTCACAAATATCTTAGTCCAGGCATAGTAGAGAAGTATTATCTATATATAAGCTAAAAGTTATTATTTTAAAAGCATTTTCTATGAAAGATGAATGTTTCGAAAATATGTCATTCTTCCATTTTTTGCCAAAAAATTGCATTTATGTGATTTTTTATTGTAGTAATATCCGTAATTGTATGTGTATATTCTAATTCAGATGAAATGAAACATAATTTTTTTCATTTATACTCATTTTCAAAATTATTGTTCCGAAAGTAGTCGGATGCCTAAATCCTATTTGAACACATTTTGTAAATTTGAAGCATATAAGCAGTCATGGGGTAAGCAACATTACAAAATTAATCCACATTATATTATAATTTTATATTTAAATACGGGGTGCTCTGTTAAATTAAATGTATCGAAAATATGTGCGGACATGTTATTTATAAGAAAACATCTTAATGGAAGGAATTTTTGACTAGAAAAAAATACCTTATACGTATAAACGATAAGTTATACTGTGCATTATGCTGAACATATTTTCAGGTGAATAATGTTCATTTTTCACAGTAATATGTCTCATTAATTTTGAACAAAGCAAAATATCTACTTAAACATTCCAGAAGAATGAAAATGCCATAATGATAAATGTTTCCGTTTGTGGAAAATGCTTTCATAACGGAAATATAACTGCTTGACATCCATCCATTCTATGCAGGTGCTGAAACAACCTTTTTCCTTAAAACTTCTAACTGCTGAAAGTTAGAAGTTTCTCACTCTGTCATAAATCATCCGCTCTTACCTCTGAAGAAGAAGAAAGCTTGCTCAGTGCTTTGCGCTTTCTGTCTATACAACATGCGCCAAAGAACACATTACTGACGTTCACTATTTTAAGCTTCAACAGTTTATGAAAGTGTAGCACTTTTGTCAAACTGCCACAAGGTACTATGTTTTTTATTTATTTAAAATTTCTTTTCAATGTGAGAATTTATCCTGAAAGAATATTCAAGAAAATAGCATCAGAGAAAGAATATTTAGCTAAATATTTTAAATAAAAAATTGTAATGTGCTACAAATAATCAAATAGAGAATGTATCAAACAAATTATCAATTTAAATACCATAGTATTTTACAAAAAAAATACAAATTAGTTGTATTTCTTTTCCCTGCCAATTTTCAGTTATCCGACTACGTTCGAAACCACGATTTTGCAAATGCGTATAAACTAATTCAGTGTTTTTAGAAGTAAAATTCAATGTCACTTATATTAGAATACTCGTATAAAATTGTTTCAAGAATATTATTAGAAAAAAATTATTTAAATGCAATATATTTTGGCAAAAAATTAACTTATAATTATCTATTTTCAAAACATTCTCCTTTTATGAAAAATGCTTCGATAATAATAATATCTTGCTTATATATTCCTGAGACTGATCCAGAGAGCCTGAACTAGGATTTTTGAAAGATTCACTCTACTTTCAGAGTTATTACCAATTGAAATAATTACTGTTTTTTTTTAAAATTTCTCCCTTGATGTATTAAAATATGGATAAATACACTACTAAGTTAAATAGCTCAAAAATCTAGTTTAGGCTCTGTACAGAGATCAACGCCGTATGTAGGCAACTATTATCATTATAGAAGCAAATTCCATAAACGGAGAATGTTTTGAAAATATGTAATTCTACGTTCTGTTTACCATCATGTTGCGTTTAAATGTTTTCTTATTATAAACGGAGTCTTAACACAATTTCCTAGGAGAATGCTTATCCACACATACTATGCTGAAGAACAAAACCATATTGGGCAGACTAAGCTATTTTATTTGAACTCGTATCAATATATAAACAATGTAAGAGGATAAAAATAGTGGTAACTATTTACAGTAGAAATAGTGTATGACAGCGCCGCCTATATGTCGTTAAGGGTTGGTGTCGCCACATGTGTAGTCTAATTTAAGTGGCACTAAATATTAAATATATATATATATATATATATTCGTCTCAGCGCATTTGCAAAATAGCAGTTCGAACCTAGTCAGATACCTTATAATTGCGTTTTTATCACGAAAATTATATCTAATTATTGACACCTAATGTAATCAGCAATAATCACAAATTTCAACTGAAAATTATGGTTTTTCACCACAATATTCAATTATGTAATAAAGTGCTTTCTTCACAAGTTTTTTAATTCATATGAATTCAGATAACGAAATTCTTCAAATGCGTGAATGAGTTGTCTAAACAGTTTAAGATGCAAAATCTTTTGAATTGTGCCTAGACAATCGCATTTCACCCGTGTAATAATTCACTTGATTTAAATACAATGAATTTTGATTTCAAATGAAAATCATATATCTTTTAGATGCATATTTGATATGAGAGTTAATAAACTTGAAATTCATTTCGATAGTATAATCTCTGTGAAATGACAAACTTGTATTTTAGGAAATTGTGATATAAAAAAAATGATTTGTACCCTAGCTTTGAGTCTACTTGTATGAAGCTTAAGTTTTAATATGTACTGAAGTTCGTTGATTTACAGAAACTTCAAATCATTACAGAAAATATATTGTGGCGGATGAATTCCATTTCGGTTTAATACCATATTGTATTTTTCTTAAATGATTAATAAATTTCGTCGTGGTTGTGGTTGCCCAGAGTTTAAAGCCTCGAAGTCGTGGCCAGCGTTTCGCTTATTCGAATCTTAGTACCACTGAAGATCCACCGTTTGTATGTTGAATCTCTTGAGCTCAAAGTTCTTCCGTTGAGATAGCGTGGCATTTTTTTTCAATCGCAAGAGCATATTAATGGTATGGAGCAAATTACTTATGACAGAGAGAGAGAGTCGGAGTTAAATTAGTTAAGAAAGGGTTCATTAAATTTATTTGTTTATGAGATTTTATTTTAAACTAAATTCAGTAAAATAGTTATTAAAGTACAGACAATAAAGATGAATATTAAAACAAATCTGTAGAATATATGTAATACACATTTCTACTAAGTTCAGTTTTTTATGATACTTTATGATCACTGTTATTCTAATCATTTTAATTGAATAGTTTGAACAATATATACCATAACGCTTCCTGGATTCAAATTTCAGCTAGGTTTCATTCTCCTTGAATAAATATACATAATTATTATTAAAAACAATAATAAAAAGCTAACTAAATGCGTAAAGAAATTGCAAGATGCAACAAACTATTCAATCTCTATATTTTCATAAATAATGTTAACATAAACATTCATATTTTAATATTTTTTTTTCCTGAAAAGGGTGAATAATTCAAAATAAAAAAAAAATAAATAAAAATAAACATTTTTTGTTCTATTTTTTTATTGAAAGACGCAGGAATTAGCTTATATTTTATAAATTTTGCCATAAAAGTTAAGTAAGTACATTTACATCTGTGTTTACCCAAAGTATATGCATCTAATAGTCCATAGTTACAAGAAAACACCAAAAAAGAAAAGTAATTGATAGATAAAGGGGGAAAAATATACATTTTGACGAAGGTTAAAAATATCACTGCTTTATATCTTTAAATATTAAAATATAGAAATACTTTAGAAATATGAATGTTTTATTTTTCTTTTCAATTGGTTAGAAAAACTGTCAGAAAGAAACTAAAAATTATGATGATATTGATCTAGACCAATTTTAGGAAGTATAAATAAACATTTATAAATTAGTTTTTCTTTATTTAGTATTAAGAATAAAAAGTAAGACTTCAAAAACCTGCTAGCAATCGGTTGCTTAGTAGAATAATTATATGATTTTGCTATAGGATATTTTCAGTGGACTTCATAAATATAAATTATACTTACAAAAAGTTTTTAGTCGTTAAGGATTTTTTTTTTTTCGAATAGCCAAATATTCAAATGAGGAAAAAGTTCTGACGGAGAATTTTCTGAAATTTACTTAAATCAGATGAAAGAAAAATATTTTGCTTTATTGAATCTAAAAATACAGTCAGATTATTTTTCGATAAATAAAATGATGTAATTCAAAGTATATATTTATTTCTTTAGATATCTTTATAGAAATTAAACAGGGAGATTTAACAAAAATATTTTTTATATCTCTTATTTGAATGTTTTCCCTTTTTAAAGGAAAATATTATTTTAATAATAATAGAAGCATACTTTTGTTAAAAATGCTTTTAAAATCTATAAAACTGTGTCATGGAACTCAAGGAAAAAATAAATTACAGTACTGTACAATTTAAAATAAGTAAAGTCAAGAAATAACTGCAAATGTCAAAACTATAACTCAATTAATTTTTGTCAGACTTAAAGCTTTAAGGATCACAAATATTGATCAAACATAAACACAGAGGAGTTTTACAGATCATAATCTTATTTGTAAAGTAGAAAGAATATTGAATCTGAAAAGAAAAATTAAACTAAGAAAGAGATATCCCTGTATTTCTCATTCTATATAGTTTCTTATCAATTTTCAAAAGTATCAACATTTTTTTGAGAAATATGTCTTTTAATATAATATTACTTTCCTTAAACAAAATCAAATTTAAATATTTTACGTACCATTTTAAAGATGGATAAATAATATTAAACTGTAGGATAAGATAATGACTAACAGCATACGAATTACTTTGATTGATAATATTTGAAGATGAAGAAAATAAATACTACGATATTTTTAACTTAATTGTTACTCTGAAAGACCGTTCTTTGACTTCAAATTCTTTTCTGGAACGTTTCTATAACAAATATATTTAGATATACTAATTTATTTGCTCATAAGTGTCACCATTTTTCACATAGGTGCACATATGTGACGTATTTGGGGGAGAAAAAGGCAGAAATAAGCATGTTTTTTTTTTTTTCTTTTTTTGTAATTTTATAAGTAAATCCTTTACAAACTCTATCAAGATCATTTTATTGCATTCCAAAGCCTTTAGAAGAGTTTTAATGATGTAAGCGTAAAGAAAAGAATTGTATTTCAGAGGACGGATATATACATCCGGGGCACAAAACGCAATGGTTGAGCAAGAGTTAGAACACACCGTTAGCACTTAAAGGGCTGCTAAAGTGATGTACTTCTATCATAAATATTGAAAGAAGTCGAACGTCTTTTTTAAAAAAATAAAAGCAAGCGCGCGTTTTTTTTCTTCCTTCTTATATAAATATTCTTTAAACTACATGCTGAATATGTTAGTATTTACATAATAAGAGCTACATTTATGTTGACTTTTCACCTTTCGTTATTTGTATTAAATATGTTAACTTTAATTCTCCCTTTTTTTCAGAGAAGTACATGTTATTTATAATTGTTTCAATTAGCAAGCAGTAATATATACATATTTTCAGGATGAAGAGATGGCACTTTGTATACTTTACTTCTAATTAACTTAATATATTCACCGCAAGAAGTGTGTTGATTTTCAGAAGTTACCGAAGTACGTAAAAGGTTTCTTAAATTATAAGATTCACTTTTCTAAATGAATTATCAGAGTAAGAACTATGATGATGAATTTTAATGACCTGCAAAACAAAGTTATATATACTTTGTATCAAACCATACAAATGTGTTACAATTATGGAACACGTTTCATTCCATAATTTCTTGAAATGATAGTAATGTTATTTTCAAGAAATATATGACCTAAATATTTGTTTCCTTCGTTCAAATTAATAAATTACACGATATTTTCCAAAGTAAACATGAGGATCTGGAATAATAAGGTGGTATGAAGGAGTAATATTTCATAAAAAGCACTTCAATTTACCTTATTTGTATTGTGGCGGTGTGATATCTATATGTACTAGTACCAACATCACGCGTTGACGATCGTTTTGGCGTGATTGGTTACGTACTTGCGTTCGGAACGGAAAGTACCCAGAACGAATCTTCCCTCCTTCATTGGTGACCCTGGCCGTGCAAAGGAACCGCACCTTCACGCGCCGCAGTCGTGGCGCCATCTATCCACCGCACAAGCAACTAAGCCGTCAAACATTGACGCAATTCTCAAAAGTCGTCTCACACAAATGACGCAATCAAACCGTCACACAAATGACGCAATTCTCAAGTCATCTCACACAAATGACGCAATCAAAGTCGTCTCACACAAATGACACAATTCTCAAAGCCGTTTCGCACGAATGACGCAACCCACCAAGTGACGCAACTGCTTACATACTCGCCACGAATATGGTATCGTTGTTCGCCTATTCGCCGAAACACTGGTGAGGCAGTATGTGGCGGTGTGATACCTATATGAACTAGTACCAACATCACGCGTTGACGATCGTTTTGGCGTGATTGGTTACGTACTTGCGTTCGGAACGGAAGATACCCAGAACGAACCTTCCCTCCTTCAATATTATAATCATGCACAGTGTATCGGTGTTCAGATAAATTGCATCACATCGTAAAATTTCCTGTTGTTGTGTTTGATTATTAGCATTTTTTTTATAAAAATAAGAAATTTTACATTCATTATTTTTACTTTAAGAATGATATTTCTATGTCTCCTATATAAATAACATATGATTAAGTATTTTTTACATTTAAATGTATTCAAATTGATTTCAATATATTATAAATGTATTAATTGAAAAGTATTTCTGTTATCAAAAATTTTAAACTAAATTATAAAAATTTGTAAGGAATAATCAAATAAATTATAATTATATAAATTATATGAAACCTATATTATTACAACATGTTATTAAAATTTTCTTATGCATAACCTAAGTATACATAGTTAGGACTAACAAATTTAATTTAACAATATAAAAGAATAATA
>BMAV01019727.1:238028-275314 GCA_019973955.1 Trichonephila inaurata madagascariensis | reverse complement strand
TCGCCATATGAGCATATAATATAATAAAACATTTTACATCCCATTAGCAAGAATATTGGTTGACTTTTGGATCTAGAGTTTTGCTAGCATTTTTTAAGATGTAAAAAATAAATTATGTAGAAATATTAAATTATAAACATTAAAGAGCCAAATCGGTATGTAGATGAAAAAAATACCTAAGATTAACTCAAATGACATTTTATCTGTGTCTCAAATTAAAAACAAAAGAAGAAGGGAAAAGCATTGAAAATGAATGCGCATTTACTATTTTTTATTTCTTATAATAAAAAATTAAAAAAAATTGATCTTTTGACAAAAGAGGTCTTCTTTCACATCTTTCAGAACCGCACTTCACTCCACTTCTCGAAAATTTCTGAATTATTTTTGATAGTTCTGAAATATAAGAATCAATTCTTTAGTAAATTGTTCAATGCCTTATATAAAGTATCTCAGTTCTATTTAAATTTCATAAAAATACCCTCATTACAAGAAAACTACAAATAAAAAAAGAAATCAAAGGCAAAACATAAACTTTTTATTAAATTAAAATTTTTTAGCAAAATAAATATAAATTTACCACCATGTATTACCAAATTTAATTAAAATCTTAATTTCATTAAACTAACATTTACTAAAGAAAAGGTATTTTTAAATAGTAAATCATTTTTGTGAAATAAAAACAAACATATATTTTAATTTTCCATGCAGTTAAGCAAAATGAGGAGAATTATGGGAACATTTTTCAAAAAAATAAGATTAATAGACTTAGTTTCAAAGTATTCTAGGAATAAAGTTTCTTTAAAAAAATAATACACTTATTGGTAAATAAATACTTGTTTAAAATTCTTACTATCTAAAACCAAGAACATCATATCCATAGTTTAGATTTCCAAGTCCTGGGTAGCCATAAACTCCGTATCCATTACTGATTCCGTGTGGTCCATATTCAAGATCTCGATATCCATATCCAATATCAGAGATTTCATATCCGAAACCATAATCATTAACAAGAGGGTGAGAATCAAAATAAGGGACTAATGAGCATGAAACAGCGGCGACTAGAGCCAAGAAGATGATCTGTAAAAAATAGTGCTTAGAATTACGAAGTCTTTCGTTGAAGTAAAAGAAATAAAAGTAAAAATAATACATCACTGCCATATACACCTTGTTTTCTAAAATACTGAAACAACAATTTTTATTTAGGAATAAACTGTTAACTTCTTTACTTACAAGACTAAATAAAAACATCTTTACATTTGTATATCTTTATTAAAAAAAATAATAAAATTGAATGCTAAGTATCGTTAATCTAGATATATATTGTAAGAATTATAAGTGATTATTTCTCACTATATTTTATAGTAAACAAACATAATGCTAAAGGTTTTTGTGTTACTGTAACAAAGGCAACCATGAAAATTGCGAATAATCTATAACTTAATTTAATTTGAAAAAAAAAAAACATTATTAATTTTAAAAAAAGTATATTTTATCTTTGATATGTACTCTCTTTTTGTGTAGTAATATTAAATCCATCATTAGAGTTTTTACATAGACTATAAAACTGGTTGTTCAACATTTGTTCAAGAACCAGGTCAAAATATGAGCTACAAATTACTACATATCACTGAAAGACAATAAGTAGAAAAAATTTAACAGAAATTTACTTTTTAATTAAGCTTTCTTGAAAGGCATCGTATTTAAAACTTGAGATCTTCGTAATTCATGAGCAGCATTACGATATTTTTACTACTTTTTCAAAGGAAATGAAGCATACTACAAGCATCCGAATTCAATAAATTTGTACTTCCTGCTTGATTGCCTTAGAGAATTTTAAAAAAATTATGTTTAATTTATTAAATTAAATGGAAAAAAATTCAGCAAATGAAAGGCATATATAGAAATTATATTCCAAACATATTATAAGCTATTATTCGTTGTTTCGAGAAAAGAAAATGAAATATATATATGTGTGTGTGTGTGTGTGTAAAACAAATTGAAGACAACTTACCACAATTTTCATCATTTTCTTACTAGTGCTTTACATGTACTCCTACACCTGTAATGTTATTTTGTCGAGTTAAAGCTTTATTTATACTACTATATCTATGTCATTTGAAACGTATTTTCATTCTAAATCCCTTTCCGGTCAAGAAAACTCTTATCAAATACATGACTAGTTATTTCATTGATAACAACAATTTTTTTTTGTATTTCTTACTTCACTTTTGTTGAATTTTAATATTTTAAACTGTAATTCATCATTGCAAAAAAAAATAGTTTGTCAAAGATAAAAAAATGCTTAATTGAGTTTCTTAAAAAGTTATCCGAAAAAATTCATCAGCATTATTCTTGAGGTATTTTTTCTTAAATTATCAAATTCTTAAATCTTGTCGATATTATCTTACTTATAGCATGAATACATTATTTTTTCTTGAGATGATTGTAAATGAATCAGTTTTAAATATCAAAATTCTCAGTGTTTTTTTAAAATTTTATTTTTTAAAGCAGTTTATCTTCTTACACAACGCATTACATGTATTCAGTAGGTTAATATTAAGTATTCAATTAGACCAAAACAAAACATAAAGGATTGTTCCACATTACTTAACAATAATTACCATAACTTGCCTTAACGAGGAGAATGTACTTTTTTTTAACTAAGTGAATACAATGGAATATATTTTTTTCATATAATATTACGCAATATTCAATTCATGTGATAAACTAAAACACATGTGCCTTAAAACGATATTTAATTTCTGGTTAAATAAGGAACGCTAAATATTCAATATGTAGTTAAAATGTAGAAAACCTTTTTTGGCTTAATTAAGGCTTAATATTAAAACTTGCTAAGTAATCATATTCTTTGTGAAATATATCACGACTTTTTTCACATAAGTTATTAAATTTATTGAAATTTTTTTAGGTTTATTTGATTGATGATCTGATTATTAAGAGATTTGATACCATGGTTTTAAGGTATCCGACTACCCTAAAATTGTGAATTTTGCCAAAAAATAAACAATGTTTTATGATTTTATTTTATAGGTTATCTTATTAAGCTTATAAATATACCAAGTTTATTATTCTCCATTGACTAGAACAAAAACTACAAGTGTTTTAGTAAAAGCAGATGCCACAAATTTAAGCAAAATGCCATATTTTTAAATGCATTTTAATCGAAGTGTGTAACAAGTACATTTAAACTCTGCCTTTCCTTGACTATTAGCGACAACCAGGGGGCACCACTTGTTCTTTTGAGAAATGGGAACTCGTCCTTCCCGCTCTTCTTCCCTGGATCGCCCCCAAAGAATCGCCCCACTTGGAGTCAGGGAATGCCTGTTTCCCCCCTTTTAGTCCTTAAGCTATTTTCAGTAACTATAATCGATGTGTGTTGTTTTATTAAGTGACCCCTTGTGTTGTGGAATGTAAGAAAAATTAAAAATAAGATTGGTTCCTGTAATGAAATGCCTTCTTTATTTCAATACAATGAAGACACGACATGGGGGATTGTCATAAATGTGTGTTATTCTTTTTAAAAAATGCTCAAACGGGGGCAGCGAATGCTTAAAAAAGTTTTATAAATAATTAGCGGTTTTTTTTTGTATGCTCTGTACAATAGAATAAGTGTTTTAACCTTCAGATTTATCAATCACTATTTTATTACAAAATTTACATTCTCTTATGTGAATATATAATCACTGTGTTATTTTAAGCGATTCCATATAATAACTAAGGTAAAGTGCTCTAGTTTTTGTAAAAATTTACATATCTCTTATCTGAAAGGTTATTTAAAAATCAATAGCAAAGCAACATATCAAAATTGAAAAATTTAAAGTTTGTTCATAAACTTTTTATACAGAATGGGGGCCCCATTTATTTAATTTTTTGTAAGTTTTTACCATTTTTTTTTCATTTCTGTTTCTCTTCTTAATTTTAGCATGGTATTATTCTTAAAATGTACTAAATAAATCTAAAGACCGCAAAAAAAGATCTCCATACCTCCAATTATTATGAAAAAGTTGTCGGATACCTTAATCTAGTTATTCTTTAAATTTAAGGTGCAAAATGTTACGCCTATATATATTACTGCACTCTAGTCTCCTTTGTGCGACTGGACTTGACGTCTAGGGCAATCGTTTTTAATGCAACTCTAAGTTGAACCTCTGTAATTAAATATGTTGTAATTATATCTTTTAATCAATTTCCCTTTTTTTCACAATTGTTGAGGACTGTAGCGTTTTAAAAATTCACTTTTCTTCCGGAAATAAGTATTTGATCATTTCCGTATACTTTTTAGATAGTTTCAAATTCTAAAAGCCTTTAACTCCTTATCTCTTTATCCACCAACTGTACATATGAGTACCACTTACTTTAAAATTAAACAGAATTAACATTTTTACGAATAAACTGATAATACTTAGCAGGGATATTCTTTGAAATCCTCTCTTCCAAGAAATATGGCAGCAGAGGTTCTATGATAAGTATTTTAGCAGGGAAGGTGAATAGTTTTATAGCAGAAGTTGCGTTTTCAGCTAATATTTTGATCAGATTACGAAGATTGTAATTTTTGTTCCGAAAAAGTAATTAATGTCAAAAGGTGTCTTATTATTTTTTTTCTTGTATGTAAATGAAGACCTTAGAAAACGATTTGACTATTTGCTTTACGTGAAAAGTGCATATAATTAATTTTACAGTTAAATAACTTTGTGGTGCTTATAAGTACCGACAGCACACAGGATGTTGGAGTAAGAACTTAATTATTTTCCCGTCTGTGTAGTTTATTGTTGCTTTCTTTTGTGTTGAAGCGTCATCATTATAGTGCATTAAATTTATGCCTCTTTTAGCATTTCTTTTTGAAAGGATAACTTCTTTTAGCGCGTTTTGCTGGAGAATGAGCATGAATGAAAGTCACGCTGGGGTTTGTAACGCTCATTTGGCTTTTTTTTGTCTTCAGTCTGAAATTCCTTCTCGTTTCCCCCTTTTCCAAAGCCTTCCCTCTTTGGTCCACGTGACCAAAAGAGGGACGTTTTCCCCGGATTTTGAGTAGTACTCAGTCTTCTATTTTATACGCTAATTTAATTAGTTAATCTTCCCACGTGTATTTATTACTCAAGATATATGAGTAGGAATAACTATAAAGAAAGGTACGATATTTATATTTTTGTATAACTTTATTCTTGTGTCATTATTGAATTTCTCTCTTTTTAGTTTTGAGGACACGATATAATAAATTGGTGCCTTTTGCCAACATCCCTAATTATGTATAAATTTAAGATATTTCGTTTTATAAGAGAAATTAAGAGTTTAAATGTGAATTTAGTATTTTGTTTATTCTATCAAATCTTAATTATCTTAAGAATATTAAAAATTTTACTAATAATTCAACCTATAGCTGGACACATTTTATAATAATGCATCAGTATTGTTGTGTCTCCAACTGGTCATCTAATGAACTTGACAAACATACTTTTGGTTTTTTTGTTTCCCAAAAGATGAACAATTGATGCATACTTCAAAAGAGACAATCCCTAGGAAATTTAAAAATAAATCAGCCGATATTTCAATACAAGACTATCAAGTTTTATAGAGAGTTATTGCGTTCACAATATAAAATTTGAATGCTACGATTAAAAATATAGATTTGTTGTAAATAAAAAAATCAATTTCGATTTGGAAAATGTCGAAGGGACAAAATATTTGGACTTCTGGATGGAGGAGGTTTAAAATTGTTCACAGATATTGTTATAAAAATCAATTCAACGTAACATTTTATTTTTAATTTGTATACCGAAAAGATTCGAGTTAAAATATCTTAAAGTTGATTGCCAATTATCGAACTTTACAAGCATAACAGAAGCATATCTGGAATTACATGAATTGTGGAATACCTTGCATTCGTTTCCTTCATCTTCTGTGAACTGTAACACACCTGCATTTTCACATTCAAAAAAATATTCATTACATTCGGGAATATATGTTTAAATAATTATTCAAAATTGCCCAATGAAGAAATTTTAAAGGTGAAGGATAATCGAAAAATGAAAAAACAAGCTTGATATAAAGATTTTTTAAAAAAAATTCGGCAATTTTTTTTTATTACTCTTGTCGCTAAGGGAAGCATAGATGTCGCCGTTCCCCCTCCCCTTGCCACTTCAAAACCACATGAAACGCAATAGTTTGTCCCCCTTCGACGAAATGGGGTCCCCCCTCTCTTTCTACGAAAACGAATGGCGGGATTCTTTCTTATCCTAGTAGAAGCATGAAAATGAAACATAGAATATTTTTAAAAAATAGGCTTATTGAGAGAGAGAGAAATCCTATACTAAAATTAAACTTAAAATGCAGAAAAGGGACAAATTTTTATAGAACTTAGTAAAAAGTTTAATTATCATTGGCAATACTTCAGTAAATTTAAGAATAAGAATCTTCTCTATTTTTTTTCTTTCTTTTTTTTCTTTCTTTCTTTTTTTGATATTTAAATATTTTTGAATCTAAAGTATTTAAAACCTATTTCAGCTTCTCCATAAAGAATACAATCCTTCTTAGAATACAATAAATTCACATATATGATTATATATTTTGCAAAAATATATTATTTTATGGGAGTACAGACATAGGAATGAGAGAGAGAGAGAGAGAGATAATAATTTTATATGACACACACACACACACAATACTAATATCCCCTTGTTTTTTATTCACCTAACTAATCCCTGAAATAACATTACAAAATCACTTCTATCGTGTGGTCATAAGCACACGCACTCTTTTTTTCTTAGCTTATTTATTTTGCTTTTTCTTATTGTTTTATTTTAATGTTTTCAAAAAATTCTGAGTTTTGAATCGGAGTTTTTTTTTTGCCACACAATTAAATGAAATATCTATTCTTATTTAAAAAATTAACAACATTTTAATTTCTTTATGTGTAGCAGGGATTTAACAATAATTGGATATTTTCAAGGTGCTATTATTATTATTTCCTTTTCTTAGAAAGTCTGGGAAAGAGAAGCTCAGTCTTCAAGAGGCCTTGGATTTATTACGGAACCTACCATTTGAAATCAGTGATGTACTATCCAATAATTTTTCAGATGAAGTCCCAACAAATAATCTGTTGTATTTTCGTTAGATTCTTAAGATGACGATCAAGAGACTGAACAAGACTCAAGGTGCAGTAGTTCATGTTAAGAGACTACAGCATTTCCTATACCAGGAAGAAGTACTTTAAAATACATGCAATCGAAAAGTCACTCAAATGCACAACATGTAATAAATTTTTGTGTATTAATGAAAAGAAAAACTGCTTCTTTGAATATCATCAAATTAAGTGTATGTTTAAAAGCCGTTTTTATGCGTAAAAAAAGTAAATAAATTTTAAAAATTTAATAATCTTTAAAAATAAGTATTTTTTGCGCTGTTAAATATTAGTATTATCTGGTTATTTATCATTTTTAAGAGTTAAAAGTCATTCGGTCTTTTCGTATTCTTATAATATTTTAGACCTCTGTGTACTGACGGTATTTTAAAGAGCCAATTTTTTTTACCTATTTAATTAATTACTTCTAATGAATTAAATGTTCCAAAGTTGAGTATTTTTTTATGTATATCTCTTAATTTTGGATTTAGTAATTAAAAAACAAACTTTTGCATGAAACACATTTGCAGTAATTCATAATGCGGTAAATAAAGGTTTAAAGTATAATAAAACTCTCACCTCAATAAGCTATTGAAAATTGACCGAAGAATAAAAACATTAGCTTAAATATCAGAAATTACTTCTAATCCACCATAACGTATCATATGGGCTTTGTCGGTTTTCCTGTGTTTGAAGAGAGTACTGGTATATTTTTTTTTCTTATAGAAGTGAGATATTCTGGTTGTCTGCTTTTGTGATCTTTTGCTACTGAATCCCAAATCAAAGGTTTTTGTGGATGCAATCTAATATATAATAATTAGTTTCGAAAGGTTTGAGTAAAAAATTCGGTGTTTGTAGCTATCTAAAAGGAGAAGAAAGATTATAAATACTATATGATTTCTATATGATACAATGTGAGATTTAACTAAGGGATGGTTTAACTAAAGAGATTTCACTAAGAATGAGATTTTACAAAAATATTTTTTTTAATATTTGCTTTATTTAATGAAACAAATGTTTTGAATGTTTAAAAAATCCAACAGAAATGGATATTATTAAAAAATAAAGCGAGCAGAAAAGGTGATTTAAAATTATTTACATATTGTCTGTTCAGTGACAGCTGTAATTTTGCAATCAAAAGCTTTGTTTCTCCATTTATAAAATTTTCATTCTCATTACAATCATATGCTTGAATCCAAGCCTCAATTATTATTATTATTCTAAATATTAACCGCACAATTTCTACCACCTTCTCCTTTGTACCTTAAAAAAATCAAATGATTTTGTACGACTAATTTATCCCTGAGAAATTGTGATCGTATAATTTAAACTATTTGAAAAGTTTGTTAGAAATTACGTGAACTAATGAACCGAAAATTCAGGTTTTTTATAAATACATACAGTATTAAATACGCTGGACATTTATTGGTGTGCCTCTCATGATGTTTCATACTTATGTAAAAATGACCTTTTGCATTAATTAATTTATGGTAAGAAGCACAGAACATATTTATAAAATAATCCATTTGAGAAATTCCCTAAAGATGTTTAATTGATTCAATGTCTTTGAAATATAAGTGGTCGATTGATTTTTCCACAGCTGTCCTATATGCAACCAATGTAAACAATTTGGTGTGATTTTCTTTTTCGTGGTGACATTTTAAAGTGAGTTACAAATCCATTTGATTCATGCTGTGCTTGGAGAAAAATACATAATTTTTCCTGTAAGTATGATCTATGTGTTTATTTTGAATAAGTTGTTTTTGTAGTATTACACCATTCACAACATAATGACTCATGAGCTTCAAAGGAAGAATTGTTAAACATTTAAACTCATATATTTTCTACCATTTATTATTAACTTTCCTAGTAGCTTTGTTATTTCAATCATCTACGTTGGTTCATGTTTCTTGATCATTTTTTAATAAATTGATTTTTCGTGATTTCCAACGGAGTACTAAATTGTTACTATTCACTATAGGACAAAAAAAAGATGTAACTAAAAAGAATTACTGGAATACAATGATATTTATGATGATAATAAAGTATTTACTAAAAATAAATAAGTAAAGTTTGAGACTAAAATAAACAAATTTTATTGAGCAAAGCAAGGAAAAAAAATAATAATTACATTCAGTACGCCATATTATCACAATTATTTCAAAAACATCATATGCCAAATTACTTGTAATGAATTGCACAGGTTTTCTTCAAAGTCCCGCAATAGCTCCTCTTGTGCTGAGCAAACATTGCCACATAGTTTTTGCAGTTTACGCAATACGGGGGGAGACCCATCTTCTATATATTTTCTTAAGAGAGGACAAGTTTGACGGGACCTCGTATCTTAGTATTGCTTCTGCATACAAATTCCATTGTTGTCCCCAACACGACATAAGTGCAGTGGCGCACACAAGGGGGGGGGTCCGGGGGGTCCGGACCCCACCCCAAAGCCCTTGATTTTTTTCCGATTGGTTATAATTCTAAGTATATAATAAGTAAAATTTAATTAAATATTTGTTATTAATGATTAATTTTATTAATTAATGCTAATTATTTATTCAATAATTAGTTTTTCACTGTGTTTTGTTCCTGAAAATTGACAAAATCAAAAATAGCATGATACAAGAATGGTGAACTTTCAACCCCGGAATCCCCCCTGAAAAATCCCTGTGTGCGCTACTGTATAAGTCTATTCATTTGTGAAGACCAATAAATATTATTCAACTCCCAATGTCTGCCATGCAAGAAACTACTATAATTTGTGTTGACGATGAAATGTTATTAGAAGCATTCTCATTATGGTCTGTATAGCTTAGTCTCCTATCATGATGCCATTGACATTTAATTCGATCGAATATGAGATGGTCTACAGAAACTCTCTCTGCTCGTTGGATGTCATCAAGAGTGGTGATTGAATCAGAACGCTTTCTGCTCGGTTTTTGAAAAGTTTCATGAGTTGGTTGCCTTTTTACATCCAGGCTGCCAATAGCATGCAACAGCTAATATGCTGCAATTTCCGTTTATAATCAAAATTCTCAGAGCTACTTTTGTCAAATTGTCTCTATTGCTAGCATTGCTTTCGAGCTTTTTCTCCAAGAAATAGTTCTATGCAAATCATTGTAATCAGTACAAAAACAATATTTGAAACGAATTTTCTGCGCTATAATACGTTCTTATA
This sequence comes from Trichonephila inaurata madagascariensis, assembly GCA_019973955.1. Classification (NCBI taxonomy): domain Eukaryota; kingdom Metazoa; phylum Arthropoda; class Arachnida; order Araneae; family Nephilidae; genus Trichonephila; species Trichonephila inaurata. Next base: position 264,998 of record BMAV01019727.1, on the reverse strand, counting down.
TAATCCGGGGATTCAGAGAGATCACTTTTCTCAAAATAATATCAAGTTTTGTATACTTTTTCCAGACACACACAAATTTGTTTCTCTTTGAGAGTATAAGCAACAGACAAAATAGGTTTTTATGTGTTTTCCTTAAATTTAAATATTAATTTTCGAGTACAAATATGTATACTTGTACTTTATTCTGTGGACAAGTTATAAATATTTATGTGTGGGACTGATAACATTAATTTTGTTCCTAAAAATCTTGCTTATTCTATCCATTGCTTAATTTTCGAACATTAATGACCAAATTGTTCAGGAATTTTAAGATTCTGTGCTTTCAATAGAAATTTAACAGGCTTATATTGTTTTAGAATTTAAAGAAATAGCTAACACACTGTTTAAAAAACTTGTTTTTCCTTAAGATTAAGTTTGCATGGAGATTCTAACTATTACTTGCAGAACATAATAATAAACAGTAATTTCCACTCATTCTGGTAAGGAATATAATATATCTCTGCTCAAACATAATTATCTTAAAATTGATGTAAATAGCAAATAACGTGCTTTTTTAAAAGTGATACATCTGTTGGTTCAGATTCTAAGTTGAATTTTTCATGAAATAGTAATAACTTTATATCTTAAATAACATTTGCATTAAAACGTAGCATTTCATCAACTTTATTGATTAGTTTGGTTGTTTATCAACATTGTTTCTTGAAGCTTCCCAAGAACTATTGGCGATGGAGAGCGCAATTTTGAACCTTGGTCAAGAGACAAGAATATAACCTGAGCTGATTTCACACTCTTTCTCTCTCTCTCTCTCTATCTTTTCTCTGCAAACTTCCTGCATCCTCGCCCCTGGACCGTGGTTCAAAATTGCGAAGTCCGCCGCCAAAGGCTCTCATGTAGCTGAAGAGTGTGACGTTACTATTCGCTTACTCACTCACTCTCCAAATTTTCACATATCTTCAATGGGAAAACATTGGGCCTCTACAGTTATAACAAACACTAGCCCCTCTACGCAGTAGGTCTTCAGTGACTTTCTAGAGTACTCAAACTCATAATTCGATTTAAGCAATGGGAGCATAAGTTTGTAACCATGATAACTTGACTACCGTAGCCGTGTTTCCTGTTCGAACAGAAAAAGAAATAATACGAACTGAATTTTTTCATAAATTCTAAATTTCTTTTCAAGATGAGGTAAGAGATGTTCATATCCATAATTTAAAAATATGCAAAATCAAAGTTTTTTTTAACATTTCTTTGTTTGAAAAAAAAGAAAACTTTTCTATTTTTCTTTTTCTTTTGGGACAGAAATCAATCGAGTTTCCTTTAGTAAGAATTAATTTTTCAGAATAAAGTCTGGAAAAAATAATGATTTAAAATCTCAATTGTTCTTTTTTTATCCTTAATTAAAACTCAAATTTTAACAAAACTATATTCAAAGCCCAAGTAAGAATTTTTATGATAAAAATCATCAAGTGCATAATATAATGTACACTTAAAAAATGCATACAAATGAGATTTAAAAACAAAATAAATGTTATTTATTATTTTTTTTTCAAGAAAAAAGCTAATTAAAGTGAGAAAAATTTGGAAATTAGAATAAATTTGCAAATTTTATACACTTTTAATCTATGTATTAGAGTGAATGACAATCCCAAACATATTTTTTGATTTACCAATAATAATTAAATTTTTTTTGATGAGTTGAATTTTATTCTTTGAGAGAGGTTTATGTCTCGTAAATGTCACTTTTATATATAATAATATTTAAATTTATACCAAGAAAAATTTCTAAATTTTGTAACTTTGGAAGAAATTTATTTCCTGTTCAGGAAAAATGTATTTGATTTAATAAGTATTCTCATTTTCAATGCTGCAATATTTATGAGCCAGCAACAAAATGATTTAATCTGATTGAGGATGAAAAAGAAATACAGAAGGAGATAAGTATTTCTTCGTTGACCAATCGTTACAATTTGTCAAAAAATATTTGATTATCCCTCAGTTTCCTTTTTTTTCTATCATGATTATTTTTTAAAATAAAAATGGTGTTATCAAAATTAAAATGAATGTGATGTAGAGAAAGGAAGGAAATCTCAAAATTTGAAAAAAGAATAAGGGGAAGACTTATTTAAAGTTATGAAAGATAATATTATATTATTTTTCAATTCCTACTATTATAGTTCACTCTCCCTACATATATATTTATTTATATATCTTGTTCAAATTTCCAGTCATTAATGAAATACTTTTTATTCATCCACTCAAGTTCAAATACATTTTTTAAACGTGTAGTAGATGACACTTGATGTTAATACAGTTTTTAAAAATATTAATTCATTAATTAGATTTAATTAATTAATTATATTTATAGATATATATTTCAGTTGATATTGTTCCTCTAGATGGAAGTACTGTCGGATAAAACAGCTTTTGTTAAATCTGTGATGAAGATTTAACTTAACCTGAATAATTATTTGCTAGTTAGACGTCAGCACACCGGTTTTAAGGTAAATACTTACCTATAGCATTCAACTTTTATTTAAAAATGTAATAACGAATTCAATGTGCTTAAAATTTTTAATGTTAACTTAAAAAATAATACTGTGATTTTGTGTCATATGTATATACATATTTATATTTTAATTGTAATTATTTAATAAAAAGTAACTTAAGTAAAATTTTTGTTTGTAGATCTAAGTAGGAATTGACGAAATCTTTTTTTTTTTTTACATTGCTTGTTACTTATTTGAAAATAAAGCTCCAATGAAGAAATCTATAACCATGAAATAATTGAATTTTATTTTATCGTATTACACAAGAATACTTAATTGGCAGGTTCTCTAAAATACGATTACAAAAAGCAAATTTTCCAATTGTCGTCACTCTCAGGTTTTTTTAAAATATTCATCATTTTCCTAAAATTAAAAGAAAAAAAAATTCAATTTACTTAGATTTTAAAGTTTATTTTTCATGCATAATTTATCATGGTACAATATACAAAGCGGGGCTTTAAAAATTAGAAAGAGAAGCTTTTATATAGGCTTTAGGTCAATATTTCTACAATAAGTAACATTTCTTGGAGTTTACTGTATAAATGTTAAAGTTTTAAATACAAAATATTTCTTTTAAAAATATTTTGACATCTGAAGAGCTATAAAAAACGGAATTACTTGAATTGCTGTTAATTTATATTCGTACAAATCAAATTATATCTACACATATTTCGATATGAATAGTTCATTTAAGTTAACTAGCAAACTACACAAAAAAGAACAAATAATTGTAACTTTATTCATTGCATTAAAATTATAAGATTACCAGATATTTTATATTTAATAGATAGATTACTTTAACAATTTTACTAGCCTTATTTTCTATGTTATTCAATGAAACGTATAGAAAAGTTCTAGACCATCTGAATGAAATTAAATATGTATTAAATTTAAAAGAATAGGGCTAGTAAAATACTCTAGCTAATCGAATTGTACTCCAAATATACCTGTCTAAATAAGTAGCACAGCTTTAAGAATAGAAGGACAGACAAAACATTCCTGTATAATGTTAGGTTAATATTTATTATTTTCGGTGAATACTAATTATATCACTCTTTGAAGTAAAAGTAAAATGTGAATGCTAATTTTAAATTCAAACAATACTAATCAGCTAAAAGTATAGTTTAAAACTCGTACCTTTTAAAAATATGTTCCATATCCAAGTCCAGGGTATCCATAAATTCCATATCCAAGATTTTCGTATCCATAAGATTCATGCCCAACACTAGGGTATCCATAAGTTCCATATTCGAAACCTGGGTGTCCGTAATTTCCGTATTCAAGTCCATAGTCGTCAATTAGGGCGTGATGATTGTAAAAAGGAATTACAGAGCTGGTGACAGCGGCTACAAGAGCCAAAACAAAGATCTGAAAAATTTTGTGTTTCTTAAGCGATTTGAATGTTTCGGCTGGGATTGAAAAGAATTATTCTCAATATATTAATCTGCAAAATTTTGTATTTTGATTATTAAACAATTTGGAAAGTTTGTCTTTCCGGTGATATGGAAGAAAATTATTCTCAAAATATTGTTGCATTTAGAAGCTAAAATGCAGTTAATTCTCTATAACTTTATCAAAATTTAATCCCAACCGGCCCTTTTATGTAATAATGACATTATTAAAAACTAAATAATTTTATGAAAAAGCGTGAGTTAAATATTTTTTTTTGTTTCTGTATGTTCTAAGTGACATAAATTTTGTACCTCAAATGATGTTAAAAATTTCTAAATTTTTATATCAAGCTGCTAAGAGATTCTCAGTGATTAATAACACTATTTAATTTAAAACCAAACTGGTCTATTTATGTTAAAATGACATTATAAGAATAAAAGAATTTTATGAAAAACTGTGTTAAACATTTTTATGTTTTAAAGAACATAAATTTGTTTATCTCAAATAATGTTAAAATTTTCCAAATTTTATAAAGCAATATGTTTTTATTTCCATTAAGAAATGTTAGATTAAGAGCTTAAATTAAGAACTTAATTGTTTATCAGGAAAATATATTCAGTGAAGCTTTACTATATACATTTTTCTTTCTAAATGGGAGCAGTATATATATGAAATATTTGTGCTTTCAAGTATAATCCTGGTAAGTATACCATAGCAGAATTAGATTAAATTAATACAAATTTATATTAAAAAACATGCTAATAAAATGTTATATATTTATATATATATATCAGAGTAACTTCTTACCACAATATTAATCATTCTTCTGTGTATTGTAGCTGGTATTAGTAGCTATAATGTTTCTTTGGTTTGCTTAGTTCCTTTTATACTATTTTTCTACGCATCAATAAGGGGAAAACAAAAACTACTGACTTTTTATTGCGGTCAACAAGATACATATCAATAGTATTCTGTTATTTTAAATCTCATTATCAAATAAAATATTTCGTAAATGTTTCTAATCTCACCTTTTTCACTTATATATATATATTTATCCTTAGGTGTAGCTAAGATCATATCAGAAAATTTGCTCATTTAATTTTTTTAATCTATGGAAAATACGAAAGGAATACTTACTTACACGTAACCTTTATGAAAGTGAAACTCTTGCCAAATACTCTGTGAATGTTTGTTTGATAATATCGTGTATTCCGAAACGCGATTGATAAATACTTTTAAGAAAAATTCAGACATATGCATTGAAGTTATGAGTCATTGTTATGTGTTAAGGTATCCGACTATGTTCGGAACCCTAATTTTGCAAAAGCGTATAAATGGATAATATTTATGATATTTAGTGTCACTTATATTAGAAAATGTATATAAAATTGTTTTAAGAATAGTATAACAATAAAAAATTATTTAAGTGCAATATTTCTACAAAAAATGAACACAGAATGACCCATTTTCAAAATATTCTCCTTTTGTGAAAAAGGCTTCTATTATAATAATATTTTACCTGTATATAGCTCAGACCTCTTTACATAGGCTCAACTAGAATTTTTGAAATATATAACTTAGAAGTGGATTTATCCATTTTTTTGACAATAGAGGGGATAAATTTAAGAAAAAAACGCCGATAATTTTGTTAAATGGTTGTAACTCTGAAAATGTGACTTTTTCAAAAATCATAGTTGAGCTTCTGTATAAAAGTCTGGGCTATGTACAGACAAAATATTATTATAATAGAAGCATTTTTCACAAAAGGAGAACATTTTGAAAAAAGGTTATTCTAAGTTCATTTTTTGCCGAAATATTGTATTTAAATATTTTTTTTAAAAGTCCTTAAAGCAATTTTATACAAGTATTTTAATTTAAGTCACACTAAATATCATGAAAATTATCCATTTATGTGCCTTTTTAAAATCACGGTTCCGAACGTAGTCGGATACCTTAAGTTAAATGCTACCATTTTAAAAAACTATTATATTCTCTTAAAGGGCAGAGCAAAATTTACCGGCTTAAGTTCTTGAAATGTCAGGAGATTTTGTTACAAAGAAAAACAAAATTAAATTTTAGATTTAATACTTCTAAAGTCAGTATCCTGCGAATATTTACATTAGTAATTTGTTTCCAATTTACTTTTAAATCGAGTGAGTTAGAGCAACATGAGGGATATTGGTGACAAACCTCATTTAAGTGAAGCGGATGACACTTGAGCGGGCACCTCTTCTCCAAACTACCATACCTCCCCAACAGAAGGACTTTTAGCTTCTACAGATTTAACGTGCCTTATCCTCTTAACACGGTGGATCGGCATTCGGAGGAGCTAGGGCTTGAATCCTTGACATGCCGGTCACGTTTGTACCAATGCAAGTCATACATGGCTATCACTGCCTAAAATTGATATAGCTTTTTACTTACACTACTTAAACACTTAAATACCCTAAGAAAATTACTAAAAAATAAAAATACTGACTATAACACACTTTTTTCAAGAATCTTCAAATCCATGAACACAAGAAAAATTTTTGTTTAAAGAGTAAAAGAAAACATAATTCCATATTGTGTTTTTTATAAATCAACCACGTCCAACCTTTTAAATCGAATCCAGTAATCATTTCATGGAAATTTACTTTGTTTAAATATAATAGTTCGATAGTATTTGAATATAAGCCAACGTTTATTTTTGCAATTCATAAAAATGATGCAAATATGATTTAAAACACCCAAGAAAATACTTGTCATGAAAAACTAAAAAGTCGTAATTTAATAGATACATTCAATATATATTTTATTAGTAAATTTTTAGTAAAATGCACATTTTCAAAATTTTCTGGCATCTAATATCATATTTCTGGTCAGTAAAATAAGGAGTTTACTATTTTTATTTCATAGAAATCCTTGATCTCGGCAATTTATGTGATTTTAATGTATATTAATTTTTAAACATTGTAAATAATGTGGAATTTGGAAACTATATGTATTAAATACAATTTAATAAAATGTGTAATATGTAAAACTAGCAAGAATTTATAACTGGAAAAAACGAAAAATTAGTATATGTAATTACATAAAATCCATTTGTTTTTGAAATGTTTTCGTAAGGAATTTGGTAAAAGTCTTTTTTGAGGGAATAATGATTTATTTCATTATTTCCTGGAATATCTAATCATTTCTGCATTTAATCTCTTAGTTTATGAGAATATCGCTATGGTATATTATACATTAGAAATAAATTATGTGTAAAACAATTGGTGTGATTTCAAGGCAAGTAAAAAGTGTTTAGTGAATTAATTCAAAATAAAGTGTAAATTTGTCACAGAGTGTTCATAATCATTCAGAAAATGTTGCTTATAAATCCTTAATTTTCACGTTAAATAAAGTAAAACAATACCATCTTGTTTTGGAAATACATAAAAATAATTCTTGTTAATGAGAATACAGAAAAAAAAATCATTTATGTTAATGGATGACAATACTTGGCCACATTGAGCATATGTAGCGTCAGAATACTTGCATACAGAAGCTATCCTTTGAATAAATTCACTCTATGCTTCAACCGACATGAACACATTCGAGTATGTGAGGAATGTGTTAAGGTGAATGAATTTCAGCGAACTAGAATCCCTCCCCTTAACCTCCAGGAGCTTAAAATTACTCTTATAGGAGAGTGGTAAGGAATTCCATAAAAGTTGATCAACACTTTGGTAAATCCTTTGAAACCAAGTTTTGAGATATTCATATCTGTCGAAGCTATACACCATAAAAGAGAAAATAACTTTCCACAAAATGTGTCTTAATTTTTCTGTCATTTTCCACACACACACACACACATACAAATTCAGTAAATTTAATTTTAATTTTAATGATTTACAAATATAAACAAAGTATAATTTTTATTAACTAAAACGCTTCTGTACATATTTCCATTAATAATTATTCATTAAGTATCAGCTACGTTTTATTTATGCCATATCCTTTAACTTTGACGACTTGTTTATTTATAATAGATAAAAAATTACTTTAAAGTTACTTTTATTGTCTATGGATGATTTCTAATTAAGTGTTTATAATACTTAAACCCTTTTTAAATTCTACTTGTTAGCCGTCAATCCATATACTTGAAATGTATTTTAAGACTGAAGAAAAGTCGTTTTTCTCAAAGGAAAAGCAATAAACAGAATCTCTTAAAATTATTGAAACAAAAACATGAAATCGAAATAATATAGCTTTAACAATATTTTGTTCAAAAGAAACTGAAATGTAGGGTTATGAACTAAAATATACTCTGATAAACCGTTAATACTAAAAATAAAAATACCACCCATCCGGTATATGGGTTAGCTACACTGGCTGCTATGTCTTAGGTCCTGAGTTCAAATCCCGGAGAAGACACGGATGTTTGTAAATGTATAGTACCTTTAAACTGAAATAATTTTGCTTTCAATTTTACAGAAAAACATAAATTAGTGATTTAATATCCTGTTTAAATCTTAATTCTCCTATTATATATAATTTCTAATTTTTTTTAAAAAAAATGCTGTATGGCAGTACGTCTTAAACTTACAATGTTTGGGACCCAATTTTCAATCATAATTTTTATCGCACTTACCCTCCATACAATAATTATGTATTGAATGCAATAATAATATATAATTGGACGCTAAAGCTGCAATACTACTTTAATAATAAACCGTAAAATTTTTCAAGACAATTATTAAGTTTGGTATATAATTTTGTATACGACAAGCTCATGGGAGTCACTTATAATTAGTAAACTAACTTTTAACTTAGAGTTGATAAATTAATTATCAAATACATTGAGTAGATTTGATACATTTATAAGTATATTATATCAGTGTAAATGTGTATTTTATTTTTAATGTCAGAATGTATATTTTTTGCTTCATTTCAGTAAATAATAATTATTTTAAATAATCTTTTATTTTCGACACGTTAGTGCTCCCCATGCAGGGTTACCATAGCCCCCTAGGGGGGGGGGCGCACCCCACAGTTTGAGAAACGCTGCTGTTTGAAAGTAAGACTTTTGATTTTTAGCAAAATTATTTGTATAAAAAATATTTCAAAAACTCGTCAGTTATAATTACTTTCTTTCCTAAAATTCTCAAAAATTATATATTCTATAATAGTTCATTAAAAAATATTGATCATTCTCATGTATGTTGATTGAAGGTAAAAGTACCCTTTTTGTTGGTTAAAAATTAATTTTAATTTCTTAAAAATGAGAAATATGGTAAATATATTAATAAATAATAGTCTGATCTATGAAATTTTATTTCAATTCTATGCAAAAACGCAGAAGAAACAACGATAGTAAATAATTCCAGAATGTATAATAATAATTTTTTATTTCAGTTTTGTATATTTCAATACAATTGTAATCATATTCTCCAAACTGGATGCTTCATATTTAAATTTTTGATGCTGGGTAATTTTTTTCTCCTAAAAATAAGAGGAAAATGTATAAATAGCTTATCAATATACTAGAATAAAATTTTACAAATAACTTTATCTGCAATTTATATTAAAGTAGAATTTATTACAATTTACTGCACTTTACTGCAATTTATGTTACAGTGCATCTTAACAATAATAATTTTGTTAAACCATTAGAAATCATCTGAACGGTCCCCGTAAAAATTTCAAAAAAAAAAAAAAATCTCGATGCGCTAAATCTATAATCACCTTTTCAAATAAAAACGTCAATGTCTTCAAATTCTTTTAATTATATCGAACTTAAATACCTGTATTACGTCATTAAAGTTTCGAAATACTTAATTAATTTAAATTTTAAACAATAAAATAAAATATCCAATTATTATTAAATTATATTATCAAATTTTTAAACTAAATTTTAAAAAAATACTTATTAATGCATTTTTAATACATTCCCACCTCATGAAATGAAATCAAAATATATTACTTCAGGCATTGATTTTTTTAAAGAATAATTAGTTTTGGATTTCGATTTTTTTCTTTAATCTGTGTCATTTTGCTTAAAATTGAATAAGTTTCTATTTTTTTATATAAATATGCAGCTATTACAAGGATTGTCCAGAAAGTAAAGAACGATTGCACACTACGTCAAGAAAGTACCCCAGCTAATTCTTTCCTTTGCTGTAGAGTGAGCTAAACAGTTGCGCATCTGTGTCTTGCAACTTTTTAAAATAGCTACACCAGTGTAAAATCTCACCAAATGTAAAGTGTGCTATGTTAATATTTTTTTAATTCAAAAATGTTCAGAATATCGAAATGTTTCAACTACTTAGACGCTAAATCCAAAATAAAAAAGATGAATGTTATCTCCAATTTTTTTTTTATTCAAGAGAACGTGCGGCCTTAAGTCTCAGCACAAATACACCAAAAACTTCAACATCATAAATGGGAAAATTTTATGTTTCATGCTTACACCCTTCACTTGGACGGTGTGTGATTTAACTATTTATTTCCAAAACTAGAAAAATATTTGTGTGGAAAACAGTTAACAAACGTTAAGACCTCTAACAAAAAACGATATAAGAGCTCAAATGTTTGGTTGTTGAAGAGTAAAACATGAAACAAAAATGGTCCCACGTTATGATAAGGGACCACAAAATCTAGAGTGACATCTTTGAAATATAGAGAAAGGAACTGTGTCTTTTTTATTAAAGTTTTGTGCTAGTTTAGTTTCAGTTTAGTTATACCAAAAACGTTCATAACTTTTCGACTATCAGTAAAGAAGTAGTATAAGAAAAATCATAATTTTTATGATTTGTTAATTTGGAAATATTATGATTACCCTATTGTGTACAAGTTTAAATTATTTAATAAATTTTAATATTTTGTAATTATTTTGTTAAAGTGAAATACTCTGATGAAATTTTGTTACTATTTAAAAATATCCATAATATCCAAGTCCATTGTAACCATAAGGCACAAATCCAAGTCCATTCAATCCGTAAACTCCCCGTCTAAGTCCATCATATCCATAAGATCCATATCCAAGCCCATCGTATCCATATGTTCCATATCCAAGACCATATCCGTCATATCTTAACCCATAGAGACCATATCCAAGACCCTCAGTTTTTGTAAAGTATCTGTTGCTGATTCCATTTCCATGATGACTAACTCCTTCATAATGACTGTAATTGGGAATTACTTCGAAAGAACAAGTAGCAACAGCCACAAGAGCCAAGACGAAAATCTGTAATAAAAATGTATCCGTGTTATTATTTGAAATTTTATCAGATTTTAAAATACTACTGTGAAACAATTTGATTTAATGCATTAAATTATAAGCAAAAAATATGAATTTAAAAGTATCATTATAATTTTCAGTATTACTTATGCAATATCTGTGGTTTGTACTATTTGTTCAGTGAACTTTTTACAGGAAGACTGAATAATAACCGCGGAGAATAATAACTGTTAAAGTTTAATTGTTATTAAATATTATTTTTAAATCTTCAAATATCACTTACCACAACTTTCATCATTTTCTTAGTTGGAATGCTTACAACTGCAAGTTCCGGTTGTAATAATGCCATCGTGTTGAGTGAAAGCGCTTTTATAGCAGCTTGTTCTGCATCACTTGAAGCATATTTTTACTATTGGCCTTCCAATTGCGGTCAGTAAGAATTTATCTATAAAATAAATTGTTATTACCTTCTGACTTGATGCGCATAGCCTGTCAGGTGTTACTTATCTCATTATTAATAATTTTTTTTTTCTTACTCAAGGTTACCTTTCTCCATAAGGTACGTTATCTTAATTATATGCGCAATTTGCATATCTCTTGGTCTTAATCAGTTGTAGATAAGAGAATTTCGTAATTTTTTTTTTTTGAAATTTGTTCATATTAAGAAATAAATTTAAATAAAAACCTTTTATATATTCCATTTCAATACATGTTAAACTAAACAATAAAAACTAAATACCATATTTTATAAAAAAAAATTAATTTTTCTTTCATATGATGTACATAATCGTTATCATTTAGCATTTTGATATAAACCTCTTACAAAGATGAATTCGTTTAGTTTAAAACTAGCATTTGATACTTAACTTAGAATTGAATACATTAATATATTCTTTATATGTGTAATTATAATTCCTATAAAATTGAATTTGTTGTCATTTATCTGAGAAGGGGGACTTATGTATGAGTTTATTGAATATGTCATTCGAAGTGAGTGCGTGTTTATTAATATAGAACTAAAAAGCAACAACAGAGCAATTGTTGACCTAAATAACCGGATTATTAGTTAAAAATTTGGTTCACACTTAAACAAATAAAAGATAACAATTCAACAAAATTTCACAATTAGTAATGGGAAACTTTTCATATTCAATCAAGGCAAAAAGTGGTTCATGTGTCCAACTATTCAACCAAATTGTTAAGAGTTTGTCTGATGTATATCCCCTCTCATTTGATGTATTCCCCAGGCAAAGTTAGATTTCTATTTCATTATGTCTAGGGAAATTTCTTTCATGATAGAAACTTTGATAGTTTGAGAGGTATAAAATATTCTAAGAAATTAAATGTCTCTGAAAATCGCGAGGATTTCTTGAACGATAGAATCTTCAAATGCGATAAAATTAGACAAGTTGGAAACATATTCGCAAATGTATAATTCAATAAATATGTATCAAAATCTGAATGTGTACTGAAAGTTTTCTAAAAATTGGTACAAACTTTCAGAACAACCCCATTCAGTTTTGCTAGTAGAAATAAAGCTAGTACTGTAAAATTAAAACCAAACGAATTAACTTTATGTGTACATAATGTCCATTAAAACCCAAAAGATAATCAACCGAAAACACATATTAAAATAAATACCTTTTTTTCTTCCATTCCTACTATATTATCTCACAATATATTTATTTATCTTGGTGGAATTTTCAATCGTTAACAAAATACATTTTGAAGAGCTCAATTGAGCTGAAGTTTTATGTACATGATTATTTTGGATGCAAATACAGTAAATTACTTATAATTAATAAAGATTAATTGATTAAAACTAATTTTTCAAATAATTGCAAATACAGTTACGTTGGCGACCTGTATCAAAACTTGAAAAGATTTTTTTTCTCACATTTTAAAGCGCTCATTTGAGCTGAAACATTCTATACACTATTGTTTTGGGTAAAAATACGATACTTTAATTATAATTAATTAAAATTAATTACCACTTAATGCTCTGATTCTGTCATGTGTATTTACATATTTATATTAATTGTAACTATTTAATAAAAATTAACTAAAATAAAATTTTTCCTTGTTGAACCAAGTAGGAATTGACTTAATTTTTTTAATATTACTTGTTTAGAATTAATCAACTTGGGCCTTGTTACCATCACTTCTCTTTCACTTAATGTCTTCCTAAGTATAATCATTCCAGATGAGTTACAACTAAATGTACTATTTAGTTTTTACAACTAAATGTACTATTTTAAAATTGCGTATTTGTTAATTGCATGGAATTGAAATAAAACTAATGATTTTTCATTCGTATGTGTTATTACAGCTAGACATGCACGTTGCTTTTTTTTTATTATTGCGGAACTAATACATAATTTAATTATACGTTTAACATGTTTGGTACCAATTTATACAGAAATCTTTCAAAATACTGTAAAGTTAATATCCTTTTAATTTTAAGAGATTAATTGATAAATCCTTATCTATACTTATGTTAATTGAATACTATTAAAACAGAACTGACAAGAAGCTGTGTAGCGTTTGTCGTGGGCCTTCTGCACAGAAGGTTGCGGGTTCAAACCTGGCCCAAGTCGATGGATTTTCATGGTGCAGAAAATCGTCAATAGATATGAAAAACATCCCTTGAGTACTTCTTTGGCTTGAGGGTTCTTGGCAAAATTAAAATCCTAAGTATGGTTTCGCATCGTCAGAGCTCAGGTGTCTTCCTCTGGGGAGGCGACTGGGTGTCATAATTACTTGCGGTAATTGGTGCCGCACTAAAAAGTGATACCAGATCCTGGGGAATGTACTAGGTCTGCAAAGGTTAAATACGAATGAGCAGCCTCCTTAGAGAAGAAGAAATAGAACTGACAATGAGTCACACACACACACACATTATATAATATGTTTCTTTAACTTCAAATGAGTACTGTTTTTTATATATTTGGGGACCTAATGTATCCCTTAACAACATACTCTTTTTGTTTTTTGTAAAAAAAATCTACATTTAAACTTCTTTTAAACTAATATGTTCTTAGCTTTAAAATTTTTTCTTAAATTCTGCAATATTCCGGAGTATTTTCACACAATTAAAATATACGTTCAAAACTTCATGTAAGCATTATATTCTTCACATAAGAATGAAAATTTTAAAGCTATAACATGAAGAGGGGCTTAACACAATCTCAATTCTTCCAATTACTACAATAAATATCAGAACCCCAATATCAAATAAAATATGTAACTTCAATTTTCTTTCCGGTATCAAAAGATTAAAACACACTGCAAGAGAATTCTCTAATATCTAAAAAATTTTAAAAAAAAAAAATTCTCTCATTAATTCTTTTAAAGTGTTTTTCAGAAATCATTTAATTATTATTTTTTCATATTCAACTAGAGCTAAAAGACAAAATCAATTAGGTAAACAAGCAATAAATAACCATACTTGGGAGAGCAGAGAATGCTTTTCAATTGCTTAAATTTTTCATAAAGATAAGTAAATCTGAGATTTAAAAAAAATTAAATAGTTACTCCACTTATCAAATTAGGTAATTGACATTACCATCAATTATAATGAAGACGTTTTTTAAAAACGAGTTTTGAAAATTCAATAAGTGAGTTGATTTTTGAGACTTTACAAGGTATTAAAATATTGTTTTTATGCTTTTTAAATATAATGGTAAAAAATATTCATCCTGCCTTTCGCTTAGCTTTCAGACTGATAATTGCCTTAATGTTGTTTTCTTAATAACCTAAAAAATTATATCTTTTTGTCCCATAATATATAATTACTCATAAAACTCTTAAACAGATTCCTAAAAGAAATAATTGTGGTTGATCATTGTTAAATGTTTTCTGTTCTGATACATACACATACATGTATAAAAATACAAATTTTAGCAAACTTTAAAATATATCTATCTAAAATTCAATTTTTTTATGTTTTCGTTATTTGAATATTGGGAAAAATAAATTTCAAGAAAAAACGCCGAAAAAAGAACTTGGAAAAGAAAGAATCCATATGGATTTGTGTGTGATTCTTTGTTTCTTTCTCCTTCAAATTCCATAGTAACACAAAAAATTGATAATTTCTTTCTTCAATGAATCAATGGAAAAATTAAATGTAATCTTAACTGGTTGTATTTGAATCACCAAGAAAAATACCAAAGCTGACAAATCCTGCGGTTTCTAGTTAAAATAAATTTTTAGTAAATAATTGTGAGGATGTTTTATCCTAAACACATCGATGAACCTCTTGTTTCAGATTATATTGGATAAGAAATGCTGGTAATTTAACCTTTGAGAAAAATAATTATCATTAATCATACCCTTAACATTGCTTGCGTTGAAAGATTTTGTATAAAAACTATATACATCGATGATAAGTTAAAACGGATTATTTCCAGTATCTGTTTTAGTAGCAATAATCAAAATAAATAAATAATAAAATAAATAAATAAAACTGATATATTTATAGATATTTTTAATTAAGTATATTTATTTTTAGACCTGTAAAACGTAATAGGTAATGTATATAAATCCAAATGTTGCATATTCAAGTGGATTTCCAGAGATTGTTGCTCTATACTTACTATATACTTATTTATTATCCTTATATGAATATATATATATATACATATATAGTATAATAAAATAAAAGTAAAAAAGTTTTAAAACCTACTATGCCAAAGAAGAAAGAGTTCACGAGGCACAACTGAGATGTAGATACAAACAAAGTCTTTGGACTAAACTGGAGACCTATTATGATTTCTAAATATATCGCTGAATTAGGCAATCGATTTAGGGTTAAGCAATGCTTTATGGATCCACCTTCCCCGTGCAGCAGAAATTTTCGACATAATAGAAAAAAAAATTAGAGCCATGTTTAAAAGTTAAGCCTATTTCTAAAACGTGGATGATAAACCTGACAATATAGTAAAATGAAATTATGAAAAGAGAACAATAATGTATCTCTCAAGAAGAGGAATAATAAAAAAAATTATAGAAAAAAATTAGGATTAAAATTTACATGTAAAAATAAAAACCTTGGATACCAAATAGCAACCTTTTACGCTAAGATCCCACTCGAAATGATGTTAAGAATTGGAACATCAATACACGAAGGGAAAAACCACGGCACCACCTAGATAGTTACTTTGCAATTAAAGTAGCCACTGTGTGAGATATTTTACAATAAACTAAACATAAGAAATTTTAATTAAAATAATGAAGAAAGTTAAGAATAGTTGATATAAAATAGAAATATATATATATATATATGTTTTTCGAATGTGATTGTTGGATGTTTATCTCTTGTTTGTAGAGAATAAGACTATATTTATGTATATATGTATTAATAGATCCTTATTCCGAGAGTAGGTGTGCATGTAGAGAATGTTGGATTGTCGAGTCATCCTGTTGTGTTTATACACTAAGACCCCGCTTAACGCTGTTTCGGTTCAAGGTACCCGACTACGTTAGGTTGATTGCTTGATTGATTGAATATTAACGTCGCACTGTTCAGCTACATGAGGGCTTTTGGCGACGGACCACGTTATTTTGAACCATGGTCAAGTGAAGTGGACGACATCTTAGCTGGCACCCCCTCTCCTAACTACCACACCACACCAACGGGAGGACATTTCAGCTCTCGCTAGATTTAACGTGCATTGCTGCCCTACATGGCGGGTCTTTAGTAGTACTGGGCTCGAACTCGTGACAAGGCAAGCCACGATCCGATACCTATACCACTCGGCTACCGCGGCCCCGACTACGGTCGGAACAGTGATTTTGCAAAAGCGTATAAATGGATAATATTTATGATATTTAGTGTCATTTAGACTAGAAAATGTATATAAAATTGTTTTAAGATGAGTATTACAATAAAAAAATTATTTAAGTACAATATTTTGACAAAAAATGAACATAGAATGACCAATATTCAAAATAGTCTTCTTTTGTGAAAAATGCATCTATTATAA
Organism: Trichonephila inaurata madagascariensis; assembly: GCA_019973955.1. Lineage (NCBI taxonomy): Eukaryota > Metazoa > Arthropoda > Arachnida > Araneae > Nephilidae > Trichonephila > Trichonephila inaurata. The sequence continues at coordinate 247,872 of BMAV01019727.1, read as the reverse complement.
TAATATTTTGCCTGTATAAAACTCAGACCTCTGTACTGAGGCTCAACTATGCTTTTTGAAATATTCACATTATTTTCAGAGTTACAACCCATTGAAATAATTATCGGAGTTTTTTCTTAAAATTTCTCCCCTCTGTTGCGGCCGCGGTAGCCGAGTGGTATAGGTATCGGACAGTGGCTTGTCTTGTCACGAGTTCGAGCCCAGTACCACCAAAGACCCGCCATGTAGGGCAGCGATGCACATTAAATTTATCGAGAGCTGAAACGTCCTCCCGTTGGTGTGGTGTGGTAGTTAGGAGAGGGGGGGTGCCAGCTCAGGTGTCGTCCACGTCACTTGACCATGGTTCAAAATTACGTGGTCCGTCGCCAAAAGCCCTCGTGCAGCTGAACAGTGCGACTTTAATATTCAATCAATCAATCCCCTCTGTTCTCGTAAAACATGTATAAACCCACTTCTAAGTTATATATTTCAAAAATTCTAGTTGAGCCTCTGTACAGAAGTCAGAGCTATGCAGGCAAAATATTATTATATAATCGAATCATTTTTCACAAAAGGAGAATATTTTGAAAATTGGTCATTCTAGGTTCATTTTTTGTCAAAATATTGTACTTAAATATTTTTTATTGTATAATAATATTCTTAAAAACAATTTTATATACATTTTCTAATCTAAGTGTCACTTAATATCATAAATATTATCCATTTATACGCATTTGCAAAATCACGGCTCCGAACGTAGTAATTTTAGAAATTTATAATTCAAATCTATTAGGAAAGTACTTCTCAAACTTTCAATATGCGTGATCCAATTTTCAGTCATAATTTTCCTCGCGTTCCCCCTCTTACAATAACAATCTATTGAATACAATAATAATATACTTTGAGGCGAAAACTAAAATACGATTTAAACTATATAAATTATACGTTATTAATTTATAAGAATATTATATATCAGTGTGAATGTGTATTTTGTTTTTCTTTTATTATGGCAGAATATATTTTGTTTTCTTTCCTTTCAGTAAATTGATAACTATTTTATATATTTTGTTTTCGACTTTTTGATATGTTCTTGCCTCCAAATAATTCCCCCCTCCAGAGTTGTGCACCCGAAAGACTAAGAAACGCTGTATTAGAAACATTTTTCTTTAGGCATACAGTTTGCAATTCCTAATATAATGTATGAAGCACACACAACAACAAGAATTGTACTATTATTTGTATCTTCATTATTATAATGAAACTATGGGTAAATTAAGCTGAAATTGTTTTTTGTGAATGGAATGATGATTTCTTTAAAAAATATCAAATATTAGAAAGGAAATTAATTGTAAGACAAAACCCCAAAATGTTTAATATTTTCTTACTTAAATATTGTTCATCTAGGGACTGCAGTTATATAAAAAATAATTTTTGTGTCAAATGAATTCCTTCTATAGGAAATATATATATTGTAAATAATGATATAAATGTTTAGTTCTGAAAAATTTACAAATCTTTTTAAGTTAGAGCTAGTGTGCGACTTTTATAAATAACATCAGTTTTTACCTTCAGGTTACCTTCAGGTGTTTCTTAATTTTATACAGTGAGCCTTTATATATAATTTCATGTAATCCTATTTTAAGCTAAATGTTCTCAGATATGTGTAATAACTGTGTTGCTAATTTTCATGCTAAGCAAAGAAATGATGAATTCAATGAATTTTGAAAAATACTTTGAGAAAGTGAAATGAAAATTAAAAACAACTTCATATACTTTCGTAAATATGTCAAACTATATAATTTAAGGTAAGTTCCATATTTCGGATGTATATTAATAATTTAAGCAAGCTTTTGTAGTTTGTTATACAGCCTGATTTAGGTTTCTCAAAAAGGTAATAAGCTTTTGATTTTGTAATCAGGATTTGGTATAATTTTTTCTCATGTATTAATTCGTTAGATTTGTAAATTTTTCTAAAAAAGTATCCCTGTGCTTATATAATAAAACCTTCTGAGATAAGGAGCAAAAAATCTTTAAGAAAGTTTACGTTAAAAACCCTTTTTTACCTAATATAGCATATTCAGCGAATATTATTGTACAAAAGGAATGCAAAAAATATTGAAATACATTGAACTAAATCCCTTATTTTACCTTGTTTCTACTCTAAAAGAACCCATTCTGTCTACTGTACCTTCCGTTATGAATATAATTTTTATGAAATGATCTTAATGCACACACAATTATAAAAAAATAAGGGATAGAAATAAAATTACTTAAAAAGTTTTTCAAACAAATATATGAAGTTAATTAATAAAAAGTTAAATTTATTGAAACTTGATTTAATTTTATAGACATTGCGTTAATTGTAACTTTTGATTGAGCCTCTGAATTTGATAAAAAATATGGTTACCTTCATAATTTTCAGCTTCTGCTAACACATAAATGTGATCTTAAATAAGGAACTTACTCCCCAAATTCACACACACACAATTTTTTTTATTCAAAACTTACAATGAAACATTAATTTTTAAAATAGTGTTCCCTTCAAAAAATCTTAATTTTCATAATACTTATCTTCTTAAGAAAGTAATTATTTTGCAATATAAGTTTTGGAACATCAAGCAAACTTATTTGTATAAAAACATATAAAGAACAGCTCACATAAAATTCCTTTCATTATTAAAATTCACAAGAAATTAGGAATTTAATCTGAATGCATTAAAAATGTTAATTAATTACGTATTTGATTGATTTAATCTAAAAGAACTCCTTATGTTGATTTAGGTTTCATTGCTATTTGTGCATATTGAAAAGTATTTTGCTTGTGTTAATACATTATATTCTATTTCATGAAATTTCATTGAAAATAATATATATCAGGAAAAAATACAGAAATTTCAACAATATTCAAAAAATCCAGAACATATAATCAAATTTTTTTTATTTCAATTGCTTATAACTTGATACAATTCATTATTTTTTCTAAATGTTGAACACTTCGAGCTTAAGATTGTGCTGCTGATTATTTGTTGGTTTCTCCTAAAAAAATTTAAAAAAACGCATAATTGATAATTTTTATGCAAAAAATTTATGGTAGAAATCTATCTGCAATTTAATTACAGTATTTTCACTATGATCTTCTTTCAAAAATTTTAAAAATAATAATTTAATTTTTTTTTAATTAAAGTAGCTAGAGTTGTTTTAGCTTAGTTATATGAAAACTAGATTCAAAATCTGAGTATTCTCGTACAAATATCATTATCATTTCAAAAATTCTTAATTATAACAGACTTACAAAACATTTCATATTATATTCATACAATTCAGAGACATCCAATTGCAATTAATTCAGCTTTTAAATAATAGAAAATATTATTGAAGTAAATGAAACAATGGTTTAAAACAGATTAAGGGGTCTCAGGGGTGTTAAATATTTCTAGAGGTCTGAAAATATAAACAATTTTCAAACAGGTATAATTCTTTTAAATTTCAATTAAATGATTCGAAACTCTTACACATTATTTATAAAAGAATGGGGCTTCATAAAAGTATAAAATGTTTAAAATATAATCATAATTTTAAAAATCATAAGCATATGAAAATTCTATGATAAATATTAAGTATTTTTTGCGTTGCGCACGCTATTTTCTAAAATAGTAGCTTTAATTACTAGATATAAGTTGAATAATAAAGTTAAATGTATTCTCATTACACTGTAGCTATTTTTATATAAATAGAATAATAACTTACATATTTTAATAAATAAAAAATACATTTTTTAAAAATATTTAAAAAATTGCAATGTTTTACAAATATTTTGAAATACAAAAGACAATATAATACTAAAATTAGGTACGGCTTAAAGAGTATGACGCATTTTATAATTCTATAAATTTTTATACATCAGATGCTACTATTTTAGAAAATAGCGTGCGCAACACAAAAAATACTTAATATTTATCATAGAATTTTCATATGCTTATGATTTTTAAAATTATGATTATATTTTAAACATTTTATACTTTTCTGAAGCCCCATTCTTTTATAAATAATGTGTAAAAGATTCGAATCATTAAATTTAATTTTAAATGAATTATACCTGTTTGAAAATTGTTTATATTTTCAGACCTAGAAAAATTTAACACCCCTGAGACCCATTAACTTCTCACCTTATAAATATGCAATTATTATGAAAGTTATTATAAGAAAAAAAAATTCCCTGTTTACAATTAGCAAACTTTAAATTATTATAATTAACTTATTGTGCACAAATTTAAACTTTTGAAAAAAGAGAAATGATTGAAAGATTGTTACCGTTTAAAAATATCCATAATATCCAAGCCCGTTGTATCCATAAGGCCCATAAGGAAGTCCATTCAATCCATAAACTCCATCATAACCGTAAGCTCCAAGCCCATTGTATCCGTAAGCCCCATATCCAAGACCATATCCGTCATATCTTAACCCATAGAGACCATATCCAAGACCCTCGGTTTTCGTAAAGTATCTGTTGCTGATTCCATTTCCATGATGACTGATTCCTTCATAATGACTGTAGTTGGGAATAACTTCGAAAGAGCAGGTAGCAACTGCCACAAGAGCCAAGACGAAAACCTGTAAGAAGAATGTATTCGTGTTCGAAATAAAATTAATTTGAAATGTAACAGATTTTTAAAATAGTTTTTTTTCATATTTTTGATGTATTATGTAAATATGTCACTACGTTATATTTTTGCAATAGATTATAAAAGAAAGATGAAATTCAACTGATTAATATCTTTGTATAATTGGTAGTATTATTAATATAATGTGTGTGTCCACAAAGTTTCTTTTGCAGTTCGATTGAAAATTTAAACAATGTTAACTGTTAATATTTAATTGTCTAAAAAATTCTTTTAAATCTTTCATTATTTTTTAATTTAATAATTAAATTCTATTAGAAAATATAAGTGCTACGAATAATATTCAAATGTAGTTTTTAAATTTTCAAGTTAGAAATTATTATTTTGTGTTAGAATTAATAATTTAAAGTATATTTTTTTTCCATTTAATATTATACAAAACCAATAAAAATATTGATACCCATTAAACTTACCACAACTTTCATCATTTTCTATTTTTCAATGTTTACAACTGTCTGCTCCAGTACTAATAATGTCATCGAGTTGACAGAAATTGCTTTTATAGTAGCTCGTTCTACATCACTTGAAGCATATTTTTACAACAGATCCCTAATTGCGGTCAGTACGAATGTTATCTTTAAAATCAATTGTCACGCTCTTCTGGCTTGATGTGCATAGCCTGTCAGGTGTTACTTATCTCATTATTATTAACATTTTCCTTACTCAAGGTTACCTTTTTCCATGAAGTAAGTTATCATAAATATTTGCGTAACTTCCGTAATTCTTTAGCTTGATCAGTGGCAAAGAAAGATTTTCATAAATGTATTACGTTAATTTGTGTATATCAAGAAATGGACTTAAATACAATACTTAATCACAATTGAATACATGTTCAATAGGCCAATAAAAGCTGAGTAATCAGTTAAATAAAAATCTTAATTTTCTTTTAATGTGATGCGCAGAATCAGTATCATTAAGCATTTTGATAGAAACTACTTAAAAAAGTTAAATACGATTTAATTTACAATACATTTGATCTTTATGTAACTTAATTGGATGTCTATTTATAAATACGAAATTTTGCTTATTTCCATAAATATTTGTCATTCATCAGATGTCTTATAAATATGTAAATGAGTATTACATAAGCATTGTAAGAAACAATACATATTTTTATTACAAAATATGTTTCTTCCTTTTCATGTACATCATATACTACATTGCGAAAAATTTTTCTATAAAAAATTGAAAGTTAAAAAAAAAAAAGCAAATGAATAATATTGTATTTGGTGAGTTGAACACTTATCCTTAATTTTAAACTTCATTTTAATCATAGAAATCACACAAATATATTATATTATTTCCCACTTTCCTCTTTACACAGTTACTAGTATTAAATTTTTCATACTTACATTTTGAAAGGAAATTTAAAAATTTAGATTATATCCCTGCATACCAGTGCTTCGTAAACTTTCGATGTTCGCGACCCAATTTTTAATCATAATTTCCATCATGCCCCCCTCCCCTCATACAATAACAATGTATAGAATGCAGTAATAATGTATAGTACTTTGACGCTAAAGCTACAATACAACCTGAATTATAAACCGTACAAAATATCCAGATAAGTATTAAATTTTGTATACAATATATTGTTTATTATAAATCCATAGAAAAATCACTAGTAATTATTAAATTTGTTCTTAACTTAGTATCAAATATATATTTCCGTGCTGATACATATAAAAGAAAGTATATCAGGGTAAATGTATATTTTATTTTTTATTGTGTCAGAATAAATTTTGTTTTGCTTCCTTTTATTAAATTGATAAGTTTTTAAATAATCTTTTATTTTTGACTTTTTGTAATGCTCATGCCCCCTTGTAGGGTTATCACACCCACCTAGGGGAGCGCGCCCCACAGTTTGAGAAACACTGCAGCAGACCTTTGATTTGTGTTTCGGTAACATTAGACCTTACAAGTGGGATATAAATAATATTCACTTGTAGGAGATTAAATAATTGTTATTTTTTCGTATATAAGACAAATACAGTCCGAAACCCCCCATATGATAAGTTTTGGGGGATCAGAGACATAACTAACAACAGAAGTGTCATTTTTGACATTTAAGTATGGAAAATAATTCTATGCCCATTTTCAAAATACCATTATACAGAGAAATCTATCATGTGTATAAGAAATCAAAGGGCTTAAAGATTTAAAATTATCTAAATACATACAGAAATTAACAAATATTTTTCTTCCCGAAAATAAGAGGGATTTTAAAATTGCATAGTCCACCACAGTTTGGTAAAAAATCAGTTATATAAAGAAATTCTGAGGAAATGAAATAACTCGTAGATGTAAAATTTAGTCGAAAATTTTATTTAAATTTTAAAAAAGGAGGTTCAACTCGGAGTTGCTTTAGAAATGATTGCTTTAAAAGTCGAGTCTTGTCTCTAAAGGGGGTAATTAAGAAACAAAATTGCACACTTTAGAATTGTTTACTTTGAAGATATTTGAAATAGCTGGATAAAAGTAATAGTATAAAAACTATTAATAATTTGATCATTGCTCATAAATACTCGAAAAGTATCAACAAATCGAATAATTTATGCGGAAAAAAGTGATAATGCGTTTCACTAAAAGTATAGGGAATTCTCAAAAGTACAGAAATATATTCTAAAAAGTTTTTCATATCTTAATTACAATTTTGAAGTTACAAGTTATTAAATAATCTGTGAATATGTATCATTTTTAGAAATATGTGTTTTAGTATACTACATGAACTATATATTATTTAGTATTTTTTTTTTAAAAATGCCCTGTGTGTTGTATTTACTTCGTTAAATTCATTTTCCTCGCTAAGGCATTGTATGGTAATTATTGTTAAATAATGCGGAAAATCGTGTGTTTGTTTTGGGTCACATTGAATGCCTAACTTTAATCTATTGAATACATGTAGTGTGATGTGTAAAAAGATAAACCGGCATAAAAATAAAAGAGATTAGCAATTCAAGTACTTAAAGTTATTGCATTATAATCATTCCAAGAAAAATGTTTATTCTTATTAAAAGTAAGATAATATCGGGTGAAGTTTTAATAACTTCATAATTTTAAAGAAATTTCTCAAAAAAAAATAAGTAAATAATAAAGATGCAAAGTTTTCGTATAACATTTTAAAAAATTCATTTATGCAATTAATTACCTTTAATGAACTTGCTTTTTAAAGATTTGTGATGATATTTTAAGTTTTTAAAATTCAACAACAAAAAATAAGTAGTATTTAAAACTCCTGTTAACAGTAGCGTAACTAGAGATAAGTTTGACAAGAATTTTCTTGACCGAAATGGGATTTACAATCTAAATACTTTTCAAATGACGCAGAAAAAATAGTATAAAAGAAATTTTATTCGATGAAATAATATTACAGCTGAAACAGTACTTGAAAAGAGCTAATAATAAAATGATGAAAATCGTGGTAGGTTATTTTCAATCTTCCTTTTTTTAATCTTTCTTTTTTTCCGTTAATCATTTTTAGTTAATTTTAATTTTTTGAATAATTGGTTCAAGAGCTAGATATATAATAACTTCATGTACACTTCACTTACCTAAAATTTCTTTATTCGTCTCATTCAATTAAATATATATATATATATATATATATATATATTATTAAATATAGTATATATGTATAGTGCAGTTGAAGGCCCACCGTGGAATGGGGGCTGATGCACGTTAAACCTGTCGGAATTCTAAGTCCTTCCATTGTGGTGGTATTTTTAGTTAAAAGTGGTGGATGCCACCCTGAATTTTTGAACGATTTTCAAAAATAATAGGACCTTCGTCAAAAGCTCTCGTTTTGCTTTATAGTGTGAAGCTAAGAAACTCTGACTCATCCACTCATGTATATGTATAAATTGTATAAAATGTTCAATAACAACTGTGCGTAAATAGAAATTTAATAATACATAAATCTTGATACATGTTTTATTATCTTTAAAAAATAGTGAAAGTTTACGAATGCTGTTCATATATTATCTAGGTGTTAACTTTTAAATACAATGACTGTTACAAAATACTCCTTTTAAAAGTGAAATTGCTGTTAAGGTATCCGACTACGTTCGGAACCGAGATTTTGCAAAAGCGTATAAATGGATTATATTTAAGATATTTAGTGTCACTTAGATTATAAAATGTATATAAAATTGTTTTAAGAATATTATTACAGTAAAAAATTATTTAAGTACAATATTTTGACAAAAATGAATATAGAATGACCCATTTTCAAAATATTCTCCTTTTGTGAAAAACGATTCTATTATAATAATATTTTGCCTGTGTATAGCTCAGACCTCTTGTCAGAGGCTCAACTAGAATTTTTGAAATATGTAACTTAGAAGTGGGTTTATCCATGTCTTACGACAACAGAAAGGAGACATTTTAAGAAAAAAACGCCGATAATTATTTCATTCGGTTGTAACTCGGAAAATAATGTGAAATTTAAAAAAAAAATAGTTCAGACTCTCTGGAGAAGTTTTTACTTTATATAAGAGCACACACACACACACACAAAATAGTATTATTTTGGAAGCATTTTTTACAAAAGGAGAACATTTTGAAAACAAGTTATTCTAATTTTTTTTTTTTTTTTTGCCAAAATATTGTATTTAAATAATTTTGTTGTGTCAAAATGTCCTTAAAACAATTTTATACACATATTCTAATCCAAGTGACACTAAATATCATAAAAATTATCTATTTATGCGCTTTTTTTAAAATCACGGTTCGGAACGTAGTCGGATGCCTTAAATATTTTTATTTCTTTAAATACTCTTGTCTTAGTGATGGGAAGTATTGCAAATTTATTCCTCATATTTTAAACTTGGCTCTTGACCAAGTGTCCAAAAATCAATTGCATAATCTTACATATGTAAAAAATATAAAATATATAGAAATTATTAAGAAAGAACATATGTAAATACACATTTTTATTTTATATTTATACAGTTCTTTTATGTATAAATTTGGTTAAAATATAGAAGATTTATGATTTGATCGCTCTTGTTAAAAATTTTTGGTTTTATGTGTGTCTACGGTATTGATATAAATGCTAATAAATTTGTGCAGTATATATCAAGTTCAATAAATATTTGGCATTCAAATTATTAAAAAAGCATGATCTTTTAAACGTGTTATAAAACATACATATTAAATTTATTTTTGATTGAAATTGATCATTTAAT
>BMAV01019727.1:214680-237628 GCA_019973955.1 Trichonephila inaurata madagascariensis | reverse complement strand
ATTTTTGATTGAAATTGATCATTTAATTTGATCATTGTTTCAATATCATAGAAGAAAATATTTATTTTAAGAGTGATGCATTATTTTCACTTTTCGACTTATGTCATTTTAACGAAACACTTTGTAATTCTAAGCACTATTTCTTACAGATCATCTTCTTGGCTCTCGTCGCCGCTGCTTCTTGCTCATTAGTCCCTTATTACAATTCTTACCCTGTATATGATGATTATGGATTCGGATATGGAATCTCTGATCTTGGATATGGATATCGAGATCTTGCATATGAACCATACGGAATCAGTAATGGATATGGAAGTTATGGATACCCAGGATTTGGAAATCTGAACTATGGACATGATGCTCTTGGTTTTATATAGTAAGAATTTTAAATAAATATTTATCTCAATGAAGTACATTATATGAATTAAAGAAATTAGAATCCTAGAATATTTTGTAACTATGTCCACTCTTTTTATTTGAATATAATTTCATAATTCCTCATTTTTCTTAATCACATAATAAGTAACAATAATAAGTAAAAAAAATCGTGTTTTCTCTTTCACTCCGACGAATTAAGTTTTGAAAAAAATGTTTGCCTATATTGATTGAGACAAACTAATATTAATTTAAGATTTTGTGTAAATTTTGCAATATTGAGGGAAATTTAAAATTATTGTAGCAAAACTGAGATTTGACGCAAAATATTATATTTTGTAATTAAATAAATGTTAAGTTTTTTTTTAATTTTGTTTTAATGAGTGGGTTTTTATTAAATTTTATTAGAACTCATCTACTTTTTATGAAACGTCAATCAACTTAATAATTTTTTTTTCTTTTTGTGTTTCAGAAAGACTTTGGAAGAATAATTATGAATTCTTCGAGAAGGGTAGTATTGAATCTGAAAGATGTAAAATCTTTGAAAATAGATAAAAGTTTTAAATTTGTAACTTGTGTAAATAAAAATTATATATTCACATTCCATTTCTCTGCTTTTTTGTTGCTAATATAACCCCTTGCGTACCATGTAGCCCCTATTGGATATATGTTATGCATAGGACAAAATCCCAATGTAACCTCGTGTGGATACATCGCTTATTAAGGTGTACAGCCAGTGTAAACAGCTCAGAAAACTTAGTAGATTTTCTTTTATTGGGATCGAATAGAATTACAAAAGTTAAGCAACAAAATATCTGTGTTACAAGAAACGGGGAAAAAACCAGGAAAATTAGAATTAAAATTACGAATTTTTGTTAAATTGCTCGAAATGTTACTTGAAACAAAAAGCTTTTTTACATGCGTTGCATAAGTATACTATCATTCTTGTTCCATATTTCTTCATCACAAATAGAGAAATCCGTATCAGAGTCACTGTCGTATTCAGCGGTTTCAGGGCAAATATTCTTTCAGAATAACTTCCGTTGGAATCCAAAGACGATGCCGTATGTTCAAAGAAAAGTAAAAAAAATAAACAAAAATAGTTATACAAACTTTACAATTGAGATAATAAGACGGGTACGTAAGGGCAAGACACAGCAAAAAATATCATCCAACGGAATATTAGTTAATTTATTTCTTCTACATACTTATTTAGTTTTTAGGTTTTTTAAAATAAATTCAACTTCTTTTAGTTTTTATAAGTTCAAAATGTGCCAATGTTTTATATTTAAAAATCAATCAATATTCTTACTAATAGAATGCGGAACCTTTTGTTATAATTCATGCACCTAAGTTCATAATTAAAAAGTAAAATATAACTGGGCATTACATAGAAAGTTTAACAGGGAAAATATTATTCTAATAACTGATTATAAATTTTACTCTTATTATTTAAAATATAAGATATCAGGTTGTCATTGATGAAATTTATTAAATTTTTCCTTTGTGAAAGCATTATATTTTTTTTAAAAAAATGTTTTATCAGATAACTTCTAAGATACATAGGAGCATGATACATAAGTTTTTAATAACTTGACTCAAGATAACAAGGCACAAAAGTATATTTTGTTTATTCAAATTAATTCGTTTCACTTTGAAACGATGCATCAAATATAATTTTATCATAAGTAATTTTTTGTAATGTTTTTTAAACAAAAAGCTCTTCATATTTAAATATTTAATTGGAATATTTTTACTTGAACAGATTTTTTTCCAGAATTTTCAGGAAGTTATAATTAATTGAGGCATTTTAAACATCCGCATTTCAAAATATTTTAAAGAAAAGTTTAATATAGAGACGTTGAAAAATTTAAACACGTTTTTTGAAACAAGAATTGGCAATCAATCCACTCACAACGCACACCTTCATCTGATTCCAGAAATTTTTAAATCATTTGAGATCGAATTATTATGAACAATTGAGTCTAAGAGCATAAACAACAACTATACATACATTTAAGAGGACATGGTACGGTTTACATAAACTTTTTTAATTTCATGTTTTTCATAAATTTTTTGATTGCCTCCTACGTGTATGTATGATGTAAAACAGATTTTGTGCTCAAAATTTCATTAAAAACTATTCATTTAATTTTTTAAGGGAAAAACTTGAAACTTATGAAATGATTTTAAAATGCTACTTCTACAAAAAATGACGTACATGTATGAAATTTGATTTACAAGTACGTCAAACTATGTATAACAAAATTTGGTGTGGGTTTTGTGATAACATGATTGTTATTTGTACAATACTCCTTTTTATGAATGCTTATTGAAAAAATTTCTTAAAAAATATGTAAATTCTAAATTCAATTATTTTTTAAAAAATAAAAATTACTTTGAAAAATGCATACCAGTTTTTATTCTATGTACTATTAGCAACAAGGGTAATTTTTTTCTAAATATTAGGCACAATAGAAAAAAAAGCCTTATCATTTTAAATCAAGACAAACTAGTTATTTTATCTTTACGAGATAAGTCAGCTTAAAGTTTTGATTTTCCATTGGGATGGGAATAAAAACTCACATAAAAGCTTTCATAACTCTACGTTTTTTTAAACTTAGAGCTTTCAAATTTTGTGAGTTTGTACATTAAAAAAATCAGATTTGCTTTTTTGACCAATTTTTGTCAATCGAATCGTACTGTGTCTCCTTAAATATTTTCGATGAGGTGAATACTTTTCACAATTGTGCATAAATTGAATTCATGCATAAGAATACAGTAGTGAATAAAAACAAAGGAAAATCAATTTTAGGAATCTTAATAATTAAAAAAAATATTTTCTTTGATTAATTGCGTATGGTTTTATTTTAAAATATGTTTTACGCTATCAGAAAAAGTTAAAATCAGCGTCTATGAAATATTTTGTTTTCAAGACAAAAAAATCACTGCTGCTGAGGCGATATATTGTAATTACTTACATACGAGACATTGTTCCATTACATACTACAGCTATTAGGTACGTTATTGCTTTCATCACTTGTTTTTGCCTCAGATTTGGAATTCTTGTCAAATTTTAAAAAAAAGTATTCAAATGGAGCCCTCAAGATATTCAGAGTATCTGCGGAAAAACAAATTCAGACTACATATATTTGAACCAATCATATTGAAAATATTTCATATTAATTAAACATGGATGATATAGTTTCAATACGAAATTTCTTAATGTGAATAATGTCATGAATATCATCATCGAGAAATATTACAAAGATTATATGGCCAGCAATCTTTATCTAAATTAACCTGAAGGAAACTGTCTCCATTTCATTGCATTTATGATTAAACATTCACATTTTTTAAATATTAGTTTAAACTAGATACTGAAAATATTCATAAGTTTCTATACTTGAAATTTCAAGTAAAACTATCCCTCAATCTCAATTATTTTCTTAAAGCTGCAATTGATTTATTGCATTTTTTTGTGTTACTATAAAATATGACAGAAAAATAATTAAGAATCAATCCATATGTTATTCATTCTCTCTTTATCAAATTATTTTCACCACGATGTAATTTTTTTAAATTAGCTTTTTTAGTACTCAAGTAACGTAGGCAATAAATAAGTCTTCAAAATTTACATTTATTAGCTACTATTTATTTTTTTAAAATATTTTTCTACTTCCTTGAACTTTTCTACACTGCTGGCCACCGTAAATGCAACATCTTGAAGGAAGCATGCAAATAACATGAAATTTACAACATTCATTAGAGGAGGTGAAATATGCAAATGAGATTATATATAATTTCAGAGCAGACACACATCACTCGCGCCTGTGACGCCACCTCAAAGCTCTATTTAAGGCTTGGAGATTTCGTCAAATTCAAGTTCGGCAAATGTGTTTTTCTTGTGGTTTTTTTCAAATATCGATCAGTTATGTCTCGTAGAAAACAGTGATCAGCTTTTGATCAAGTAACCGAGTTCGGCAGAGGAAGGATAGTGGCCTACCGAGATTGTGGATTACCTTTTAGGAAAATTGGTAGTCGTGTTGGACGAAACCAAACAAATGTAATGCGGATATGTGACCGTTGGATGTAGGAGGGTACGACGGATCGACGTGGTCGATCACATCCAAATCAGGGCACCACTTCACGTGAGGACAGACAAATTGTGCGCATGACAGTGACGGATCGCTCAGTCACATCACGAACCATAACACAGCACATTGAGTCTGTAACGCATCATTCAGTGTCTGCGCGTACCATTCGACGCCGTTTACAGCAGAGTGGTCTGTCCGCAAGACGTCCATTGCTTGGTCTACCCTTGCGCAGAACCACAGACGTCTCTGTCGCCAATGGTGTGATGAAAGAAGGATGTGGACGGCTGAATGGAATGAAGTTGTCTTTACTGACGAGTAACATATTTGTCTGCAACACCATGATGGTCGGATTCGAGTCTGGAGACACCGTGGAGAGAGTATGCTGAACAGCTGCGTTATGCACTACCACACTGGTCCTTCACCGGGTATTATGGTATGTGGTGGTATTGGATATCACCCTCGCACACTCTTCTAGTACGCATTGCCGGTACTTTAAACAGCCAGCGCTACATTTCCGAGGTGCTGGAGGCAGTTGTCCTTTCCTTACCTTCAGGGCTTGGCCACTGCCATATTTCAACAGGATAATGCGCGACCACACATGGCACGCATTTTCCAATGGTTCTTCGTCAATCACCAGATTGAATTGCTTCTCTGGCCGGCTCGCTCTCCGGATCTTTCACCGATAGAAAACTTGGGGTCCATGGTTGCTCAAAGATTGACCCAGATTACACCCCCAGCTTCCTCACCAGATCCACTTTGGCAACGTGTAAAAGCTGCTTGGTCTGCTGTACCCCAAGAACACATCCAAAGTCTCTTTGAATCAATGCCGAGGCATGTGGCAGCGGTGATCTCTAACAATGGTGGCTACTTTGGCTACTGATTCTTGCAGGAACCACATTTCACAGAAGTCTATAAATTAAATCATTGATAATTGGTCAGCATGTTATCTACAAAATAAATTTTGTTGTGCTATCTCTTGTCTTTCTTGGTGTTGCATTTACGGTGGCCAGCAGTGTATGTGTCATTGGATACAACAATAATATCTGTTACAATTTCTTCCACAAATATATTTTAAAATTTTGTAAGAATTTTGGTCACACTTATTTAAGTAATAATTCCCTTTAGTTTCATCTTAAACATCATGTTAAGCTGCATTGGTCCTTACTTACCCATCAGGACTCTCACGTAAATACTTGATTATTGCCTTCTCACCATATGGGAATAAAAGTAACTGTATCTATTGAAAATTAACTGCTTCGCGTTTTTAAAGTAAGATTGCAACACAATCTATCGTAGAATACCTTTCTACCAATAAAAAGCTCCGTCCGCGGAAATCACGTAGATTCCAAGACTCCCGGTTGCCGCTTCACGTAAGAGCCCGACATACTCTGAAAAAGCATTTCTTTCTTCTCTTTTCTGTCTACGTCATGTTGTAACGTGTTTGTTGTAGTTGTAAGATATGTTTTATGTTTGTGTACCGTGAGTGTCGCCTGGATGTTTAAGATGTTTATTTGGGTGCGTCTAAATATATAATAAAGTTGAGTATCTGTCAACAAAAGACTGTCTCATTAATGCAACTATTAACAACATCAATAAAATTCAATATGGTTATTGTTAAGGTATCCGACTACGTTCGGAACCGTGATTTTGCAAAAGCGTATAAATGGATAATATTTATGATATTTTTTGTCACTTAGATTAGAAAATGTATATAAAAATTGTTTTAAGAATATTTTTACAATAAAAAATTATTTAAGCACAATATTTTGACAAAAAATGAACATAGAAGGATCCATTTTCAAAATATTCTCCTTTTGCGAAAAATGCTTCTATTATAATAATATTTTGCCTGTACGTAGCTAAGACCTCTGTACTGATGCTCAACTAGAATTTTTGAAATATATAACTTAAAAGTGGGTTTATCCATGTCTTACGACAATAAAGGGGAGAAATTTTAATAAAAAAACGCCGATAATTATTTCAATTGGTGGTAACTCTGAAAAAAAATGTGAGTTTTTCAAAAAAAAAATTGTGCAGACTCTGTGTAGAAGTCTTTACTTTATAAAAGCAAAATATTATTATTTTAGAAGCAATTTTATGAAAGGAGAACATTTTGAAAAAAGGTTATTTTAAGTTAATTTTTTGCCAAAATATTGTATTTAAATAATTTGTTTTTGTCAAAATGTCCTTAAAACAATTTTATACATGTATTCTAATCTAAGTGACAGAAAATATCATGAAAATTATTCATTTATGTGCTTTTTTAAAATCACGGTTCCGAACGTAGTTGGATACCTTAAAGAAAACATTACCAATGTCTACAATCTTGTCATATATTTGTATTTGTGTGCTTCTGAAAAGTAAACATTAAACTGTCTTGGATTAGAATATTTCCTTTAATAATCTGCTAGAGAGTTTTTTTTCAGTAATTAGATGCTATAAGGGAGAAATACGTTATTCTGTGGTAATTAAAAAATAAGTTATACCAATTAACAGTTTGTAAGTTTAACCACTTCTAAAGCGAAAGCCGAATCAATTTACCACGCCTTATGAAAACTTAAGAGCACTAATGTGTAATTCCTATTACATCTCAAAAATAAGTTCATTTATTGATTTTTCAAAACTCTTCATACAAACCTCAAAAACTGCTTCATTAATAATTGATGGTAATGATAATTGCCCAATTTGTTAAGTGGAGTAACTAAAATTTTTTTTTTTCTAAATGACAGATCTATTTTTCTTAATTAAAAATTTAAGCAACCGAAAAGCATTTTATGCCGTGCCGTGTTTGGTTATTTATTGCTTGTACACCTAATTAATTTTCCGTCTTCTAGTTTGGTTTTGCTGAAAAATGAAGTATTAATTAATTTAAATTCTTTAAACAAATTAATGATTGAAAACATTTTAGATTTTTTTTATCGTTATGCATTTATATTTAAAAAGTACTTTAAAGTACTTAAGATGCAACTTTGTCATTTTATGCCCGAAAGCAAATTGAAGTTAAGTATGCATAATATGGGTTTTGGTTTTCATTGTAATGATTGCTCGAATTGAATCAATTTCTTCATGAAGTATTTCCTGAATTATCTTTTTTATGTGAACTATATATATATTTAATTATCTGTTGCTCACAATGTATTTTAATTTCGAAAATATTCCAAACGTTTGCAGGATTTAATCATTTATTATTTAAAAATTGAAAACATATTCATTTAAAAGAAGTTTGAATATAGCTATTTTTATTGAAAAGTAACCAAAACATGTTGTTAAGCTATATATTATGTCCCAAAAAATAAATAAAGCAGCATCCAAATTAAGGTTAATGACATACTGATGGATATATAATTGTCAATACATTTTCAGTTGTATTAATTTTACACAAGTAACTGAATATTGAAAGATTTAGCAATGAATCCTTCATAATGTAGAATATATTATTTTAACAGTATATTTCTTTACAGAGAGATTGGTATCAAATATGCAAAACACATAATTAAATGATGTTATAGACCACAAAAATGTTTCAGCAAACAAAAAAGAAACAAAAAGCCGTGTGAAGTTGAAGTAACATTCATTCGAATTAGTAATCGTTAGTTTTGTTTCAATAATATTGAATTAAAACATTACAGTTTTAAATTAGTATATTTAATTGTACTCATACGTTTCATTTCTTCACATTTGATTCTTCCTTTTCTACACAATACGCTTCACACCAAAATAAGGCATTATTTTTTTAAGATTACAAAAAAACATATAAGAAACAGCTACTTTAAGATATTTCTTTGAAGATTAACAGTTGTGAAAAATCACAGACAAAGTTTCACTGCAGCCTAGATTATCTTCTAGAAATATTTTGAAGATAAAATAGTACCAATCCTAATTAAAATTCTTAATAAATCCTCAAATTTACTCATGTTTATAACATGATTATGATAATATATTTTTTACTTTTTATTTTAAAATTTTAAACGTATTTAAATGGTTATATACTTGGAGAAAATTAAAACGTCTCTCTTTATATTTAAATATTTAAAAATAGAATTAATTTTATACCATTTAGAAATATTCGAAATATCCAATGTCCATTATTTCCGTAACTACCATATTCAAGACTCTCTATCATATCCATATTCAGTACCATAAGGACTGCGCGAGTATGCAATAACTTGAGCTTTTTTTAAATATGCACTACAAAATCCCATTTACAAGGTGATTAAAAACACTCCTCCTATCTAATACGTTCCATTACTTGAAGGAGAAAAAAAAACAAATATCTCTCGTTAGGAAGAAATTTTTTTTAAAAAAATATCCTTAATAGCAACAATTATTAAAAAAAATTAAGGTATTAGATAAAATATTTAAGAAATTATTTCGAATAATAAATGCAAAACTAACAGATAAAATGAGTTAATTTTATCGAAACTGAAAATGCTGCAATTAATACATAGATCGTATTAATTGCAGCATTTAAATGGGATTTACCAAATAAAAAAAAATATGGCTACCTTCATTATTTTCAGTTCAATTAACCTATAAATACAATTCCAAATAAGAACACTGCATTATAAATTATGAAGTTTTGTTTCGAATTCCATAGAAATATAATATATTTTATGAAGTGCTTTTTAATGAGAAAGAACGGAACTTAAAATTCAAAATTTTAGCAAAATGTTCTGTATAAAAACATTTAAGAAACTGGCTCCATAAAATTATTTCTTTTCTTAAAATCTTCTAAAACGTATGTATTTTATCCCATTGCAATAAAAATATTAGTTACTTTCGAAATTAATAGATTCAAACTAAAAGTACACTTTATGTTGATTTATAATTGTACTTCCTTCAAATTAAGAAATATATTATGCCAATAAATTATATCCTATTCCCTGAAATTTAATTCTAAATAATTTGCTCCACACGCAATTATAGAAAGTACAATTATATTGAATAATTCCAGAACACATATTTATAATTTTTTTATTTAAATTGTTCACATTTCAAAACATTTCATCACTTTTTTCAAAATATTGAATACTTCAAGCCTGAAATATGCCACTGGTTATTTGTTTTTTTCACCTAAAAATAAAGAAAAAGTGTATAAGTCTCAACCAGCATGATAGTATAAAATGTTACATAAAAATTACATACTTGTAGCATTGTAGCTACAAGTTAGGTAAATCAATAAAATAATTGGAGTATTTTTCACTTAAGTATAAAAAATGCATACAAAATTTGAATATTATTATAAAAATGTCGTTATTAAGCACGAATACTTTAACATAACATATTTACAAACTTATCAAAATATGTTCTTAAAAATTCAGACACATCCAATTACAATTAATTCGTTTCTGAAATAATTCTTAAAATGATAAATGAAATTACTATTAAAGAAAATAAAACGAAGGTTTAAAATAAACTAATGTTCCACCTAATAATTCTGCAATTTTATTAAAGTACCGTATTTATTCGAATCTAAGTCGCCATCGAGTCTTATGCGTGCCCCAAATTCTCAAAATTTGTTTGTGTAAAATGAAAAATAATATAAAACGGTTTATCTATATCCAATTTTTCAAAATTAAAATAATTTTAAAATAAGATCTAATAAGAAGGGATTCATTAATTTTTTGTCCAGAATAATAAACTTTAAAACATATTCACGAACCTGCAATAGTTCTAAATACTAAATTGAACAAGTTTTGTTTCCTTCGATTCTAAGCAGCATCCAATTTTCAGTAGCATTACCATTGAAAATAAAGTGAGTCTTTGATCCGAGTAAATATGGTAGTTAGAACAAATTCATAAAATTGGTTAATTTTGAGTTATTTTAATCACCATACTGAGTACAAATATTAATTATTTAATAAAATATTTCTTTTGTAAAAGGAAAAACACGAGTGAAAGACTGTTACCATTTAAAAATATCCGTAATATCCAAGCCCATTGTAACCATAAGGCACATATCCAAGTCCATTCAATCCGTAAGCTCCCCGTCTAAGTCCATCATATCCATAAGATCCATATCCAAGCCCATCGTATCCGTAAGTGCCATATCCAAGACCATATCCGTCATATCTTAACCCATAGAGACCATATCCAAGACCCTCAGTTTTTGTAAAGTATTTGTTGCTGATTCCATTTCCATGATGACTAACTCCTTCATAATGACTGTAGTTGGGAATTACTTCGAAAGAGCAAGTAGCAACAGCCACAAAAGCCAAGACGAAAATCTGTAAAAAAAGTGCATCAATGTTTGATATATTTTTTATTTGGAAACTTTGCATATATTTGTAAAATACACTTTACAGAGAGACTATTTGATGTCTCATCTTTTTATATAAATTTTAATATTATAATTTTGTTCAAAATTTAGCCTGTGTGTAAAAGAAAGATGGATTTCAAATTAGTAATATCTTGCAAATTATTGCCCATGCAATATTTGAGATTTGTGTGTGTTATTCTCTTTCGGAATTTTACCGGTAGGTAGAATAATAAAGATAAAATAAAATAATTTCATACAATTTTTAACTGTTAAAACTGAATAGTTATGAAATATTACTTACCACGACTTTCACCATTTTCTTAGTTGAAATGCTTACAACTGCAAGTTCCAGTTGTAATAATGTCATTGTGTTGAGTGAAATCACTTTTATAGTAGCTGGTTCTGCATCACTTGAAGCATATTCTTACAATGGGTCTCCAATTGTAGTATTTGAAAATTTTATCTTTAAAATCAATTGTTGCTATCTTTTGACTTCATGTGCATAAACACTCCAGTTTTACTTATCTCATTATCACTAGCTTAAAGTATTTTTTACTCAAGGCCAACCTTTTTACATGAAGTGCATTATCTTAAATATATGTGTAATTTCCCTGATTCATAATCTTGATTAGTTGTAAATAGAGGATTTTCAATAATTTAACACGTAAATGTTTTTAATATTAAGAAAAGATTTTAAATAAAATACTCAACCTCTTTCCGCTACATGTTAAATTAGCTTAGAAAAGCTAAGCAATCTATTTGATAAAATGTTAAATTTTATTTTGTATGACACATAGAAGTGATATTGAGTATTTTGATAGAATCTACTTAGAAAGTTAAATACGATTAAATTTACATCATTTGATCTTTATAAAACTGAAGATTGAATTTCTTAAATTATAAACGAGCAATCATACTTATTTCCATAAAAAATGCAAAAATTCCTTTATCACTCATCAGATATGAGTGTCTTATGAATATGTTAAATGAGTATTGCATAAGAAGCATTGCAAAAAAAATATTTCATTTTATTTGAAAGCACGTTTCTTTCTTTTCTCGTACATCATATATTACATTGCAACAAATTTTTATGTAAAAAAATGATGATAAAAAAAAAAGAAAATGAATAACTTTTTCGATATGATACTCGTTTTTTCAAAAGCTAAACTTATACAAAAGTGATGCAAGTAAGATAGGAACTATAAGATCTGCTTTCTTTCATCTGATAATAAGATTAAAGGTAACATAATACTTTTGATATGTATCTTGTTGTCCGAATTATAAATAAGTAGTAGGTGTTTTCTTTTGTTTTTATTGATGCGTAAAAAAACGGTATAAAAGGAAATATATATGTAAGCAAAACAAACAAACATTATAGCTACTAACATCAGCTACAATACACAGAAAAATGATCAAGTCTGCGGTAAGAAGTTATTGATATATATAAAATTTTATTAGCAGGTTATGTTTTATAAATTTGCACTAATTTAATCGAATTTTACCTAGGTATACATTTAAATATATATATTTGTAATGTAAATATTTCATATACGTACAGCTTACATTTTGAAAGGCTAATGTATATAATAGTTTTCTCGGCTGTAGTTTCCTGAAAAATAATTAAGTTCTTAACATAAGTGCTTAATTTAATAGAATTAAATGATGGAAATGAAAAAGATCAATAATTTGTACAAATTTAAAATTTATAGCATTAATTTAGGTAAAAAATTTATGTCATTTGATACTATATAAATATATTTAATGCATATTTTTTTTATCAAATTATTTTATTTTTATTCTATCATTTTTACTTAAATAGGCCAGTTGGGCTAAAATCTTGATAAAGTTAATGATTATAAAGTCTATATTTTAGTTTCTAAATGTAATAATATTTTAAGAATATAATTTCCTTCCATCTCATGCAAAATACTTAAGTTCCAAAATGTTGAAGAATCAAAATACATTATTTTGCAGATTTTTGTTTTGGCTCTTGTAGCCGCTGTGTCCAGCTCAGTAATTCCTTTATACCATCATTACGCCCTACTTGATGACTATGGTCTTGGATTAGGAAATTACGGATACCCAGGTTCCGAACATGGATTTTATGGATACCCTAGTCTTGAGTACGGATCTTACGGATATGAAGATAATGGATATGGAACTTATGGATATCCTGATCTTGGATATGGAAGATATTTTTAAGTGGTGAGAAACTTAAACTAGTTACCTTCATTTTTTTTTAATGAAATATTTCGTATTGTTCAAATTTTATTCATGAACTTCAAATTCATCATCCCTATTTAATTTTTCTCTTGGTGAGTAACATGATCATTATTTATCGGAAATAATGTACCAACCTAATATTATCTAGGAATATTTTATCAGTAGTTTAGTTCTCAAAAGTGTGCTACATAGATGGAATATAGTATTTTACACATTTAACTATATTAATATTTAACTACCAGTAGTTTTATGTTTTTTAATGCATAGTTAAAGCTGCTCAAATGATCTAGAAATCTTCAATAAATCTCATTTAATAACAGGAAAAAAAAAAGGTTTATTATATTTTTTCTAAAAAAAATCATTTATTAAATACATAAACCATGATCATGTTTATAGTTTTAAAGCAGGATAATTTGTAATTATCACCTCATTATAGTAGGGTTTTTTTTCTCATTTTAGTGAAATTATTCAAATCTTGAATAATTTCACTAAAATTATTTTTTGTGAAAATAATTAAATTAAATTAAAAAATTAAAAATTAAATTTTTTCGAATACATTGCTGGTCATTAAAATTGCAACACCAATAAGCAATGATCTGACGAACGCCAAAATCTTATGGAAGGAAGACGTTGGTATATGCAAATGATTAGTATTTCAGCTCATTTGGATGGCGTAGGTGGGAAAAACGACGTCTGAATCAACTGTTTAAAAGAAAAGGTGTAGTAGATTTCTCATTCCGAAAGAGCCCTCTGTTTGTTCAGAACATTCATATCGTATTACGCCTCGAACAATAAGAAGAAATGCCTGCCAGCAAGTTTAAGAATTGGATAGATGCAAGATCGCTTCTTATCTTAGAATTTGAATCATATTTCAGTGATATCGCCCGTGGAACTGATTGAAATCCCCAACCACTGCCATGTGAATATGGAATTAATGGGTTCCTGAAGGTCGTACTGAATGGCATGCATGCCGAGAGGACAGACATATTGTGAGTTCAGTCATGCAATCCGTAACCACATCACAGACCATTAGACAAGCGATGGGCATGTTTTCAGTATGTCTAGTATCTGCTCGTTCAGTGCAACGACGTTAGCAGCAGTGCAAACTGTCGATACGCCAGCCATTACTTCAGCTTCCCTTGACAAGAGCCTAATTAAAACTTTTTTTTTCTTTTTCAAAAGCCACTTTCTGTATATAGTACATCCATTGATTATAAAAAAAATTATTTATGGAAAATATACATTAAAAGTTTAAATACATTGACCATTTTTTTTTTTATTTTAGGAATCTCCAAAATATTTAAGGGGAATCGAGGATGAATAGAATTGAAGAAAATTACATTTTGTTATCTTATTTTAAAGAACATGAACAATAAAGAATTTTGCCTAATATGACAAAATAAAATGTTAATTGTTTCATGTCTAATGTTTCTACAGTTTTTTTCTTATTATTATCTTTAACTATTTTATGTAATTCTTTTTTTTTCCTTTTATATATCTTCTTTTCTATTTACAGTTTTATTCTGCGTTGTACAATATATAATTATTTTTCCTGCAATTCAATTTTATATTTAAAAATTTGCTATGAATAAAAAAGGGAAAATGAGAGAAAAATACTGTTACTTGACAAATTGTAACGGTTTGTCAACGAAAAAACATATTCTCTCCTGTACAGTTTTTCATCTACCATCAATTAGATTAAATCATTTTGTTGCTTGATCAAGAATATTACAGTAATCAAAAACGGAGATACGTTAGATAAAACACATTTTTCTTTGTAAACAGAAAATAGTATTCTCCTAAAGTTACAAAATTTAGAAAAAAATAAAACTCAAGTTGTAAAATAATATTAATTCAAGTTGGCAAATCAAACATGTTTTAAATTGCTTTACATCCTAACTCATAGTAGACCAAAAGTATATAAATTTTGTCCACCTATTTCAATTCCCAAAATATTCTCACTTCAGTCAGATTTTTTTTTCTTTAAAAAATCAATATTTACTTTGACCTTAAACTTTATTTGTATTTGAATTTTACGTGTTTGGTTATTAAACGTTACGTTATAAAGTTTGCTTTGGTAATTTTTAATATTAAAACTCTTACTTGAATTTTAAACTTGCTTTTGATAAAATTTGAATTTTAATTAAGAAAAAATGATAAATCAAATATCTTGCATAATGTTTCAAGATTTTATTTTGTAAAATTATTTTTTGATCACTTGAATATGGAAAATCCGCTTATCTCTGTTCCGAAATAAAAACAAAAATCGTAGTTCTTTTTGTACAAGCAACAGCAACAACAACAACAACAAAAAACACTGGGAATTTTAAACATTTCACATATCGTTAATTTACTAATACGAGTATCCCTTATTGTTTTACGAAAGATAAGTAATCTAGAATTTATAATAAATATACGGTTAGTATCACTTCTTTCTCTGGTCGAAAAACAAATGTGGCCTGGATAGTTGAGCTGCTACTGTAGCAAACTCATGCTTGCATTGTTTCTGTCGAATCTTGAGTTCAAGTCCCCCTGTCACTTGATTTTCATAGTGTGAGGAGACTGAGACTTGTTAAATTTGTTTAGGCCCAAAGTGCTCTCATTACGAGGTGTGGAAGCTTGGAGGGAGAAGAGAGTGAGAGAGAGAGGAATCACACAACTCACAAGTGTATCTCGACAAAGGTTCGAAATTGCGATAACCGTCATGAATGACCCTCGCAAAGCTTCAAACCTGTTCAATATTGATAAACAATTAAATCCGTCAATCAAGTCAATGAAATGCTACATCTTAATGTGTGTTTTAAGATTTAAGAGTTATTTAATTTTCATCTACAATTCGATATACAATTCAAACTAACAGAGGTATCATTACTAAAATATATTACCTGCTATTTATAATATTTTGAATGAAATTATATTTGAAGTGGAGATATATTATGGAAATTATTGCCTATTGTTGTGTCCTACAAATAATAGAATTTCCATAAAACCTTGATTTCAAAAAGAAACCATGTTCCTTATGAAGTATTAAGTTATCCCTTTGAACAAAATCTTAAACAATATAAGCCTGTTAAATTTCTATTAAAAACACAAAATCTTAAAATTCATGGCAAATCTGTGCAATTATGTTTACAAATTACGTAACGGATAGAGTAATCAAAACTTTTAGGAACATTTATTATATATATATATAATTTATCCGCAGAATATAAAATCCGAATATAAGTATTTTTATACAAAATTAATACTTAGTCCTAAATAAAAGGACATAATAAGATCAAGTTTTTTCAAAGTTTATACACTCAGAGTCAAACAATGGTGCGTCTGGAAAGAGCAGATTGCTATTACAATATTTCCAGAAATGATACATGTACCTCGGACTTGCGAGATTAAATCTTCAGATTCGTTTGAGTTAGCGATTCGCTAAGGAAGCTATCAAATACAGAGCATGCTGGATCATAAAAGGACGTCTAGTCTATTTCGAATCATAATTTTACATTCGTTACATCGTTTGTAGTGAACTATTTCTAAAAAAAGAACAAAACAGCTAAGAAGCAATTTAAGCCACATGAATAGTTTGACAAAAGTAAAACTATTAGACTCCGAGGAGATGAATGACCTAATAAACGGATTGCGTATCATATTAGTTACAGTGATGTCATTGCTGTACGCCTTAGGTGGCAGTAGATGCTACATAACATTTATTGGAGTTGACCACATGTGACCACCGCATTGATTAGGCCATATATATCATCCTGTTGACTGCCTAAGCGTTGTCAACCCATATTGGAAATGCCAGATGGACATAGGGAGTACAAAATTATTTATCAGTCTTCTCCATTGAATCCGGGATTTTCTCAGTAGAGTAGACAGTCGAATTTATGTGTAGAAGCAACGCTAAGATCCACGGTACGTTGAGAAACATCAAACGTCCAGAAAGATTAGAATGGGGAGTAAATATGTATTAGGCAAAATCACCTTTGATGTAAGTTATGGGCTCTTTTACAGGCAAATATTACATTCTGAATTATTATTAATCTCAGTTGCAGTTATTTTCTAAATTTCCAGATTTAACCAATTTTCCAAGAAACAACATTATTTGTTTCGAAGGTTTGGTGTATTAATGGAAGGAATGTTTCGCTAAAAATGATGTTTATACACAAATGTAATATGTACCTGTGCCTTCCTACATTGTATGTATTTGTTTTATTTCCTAAATAAATGTTTACTATAAATGGGTTTGTTATCTTCCTTTTGATACACCCTTGTATTATTTATTAACACTAGAACGTCGGAGTCGATTGGACACCAGGGCCTGATCAGTCTGTTCTCTTTTCCACATTTTTGCAGAGAATTTTAAAATTTTTCGTGATTTTTAATCATTTTTCATGGTGATTACACAGAATAAGTTTTGTGGCTCTAGGTTAATTAGAGGGAAGATTTTAGAACAAAATGTACTTAAAACGTTCGCTGGTGTTGTTTCGACACCAAGGTAATTTATCATTATAATTAGCTTTCGTTCAGCAAAAATAAATAAATAAAATTCATTAAGTAGATACTATTTGTAAAAAAACTTCAGGAAGTAATATTACACATTTATTTAATCTTGAATACGGTGTTATTGGGTTCACACATCGGAAATGAGTCAGTAATACTAAAATCGTTGTATCTAAGCGTTTGTTGCATAGCATTTGCTTATCTGCTCATAAAAAAAATTATCCGATTTCTGAACATTGTGCAGGGCAAACACCTTGAAACGATGACTCAAAGGAAGGGCTTAAGCCCTGATGAAATTGCTAATTTGTTGTGAGAACTTTCTGAGAATGAATCAGATGGTGGTGTGTGTGTGTGAGCACAGTCTTGTTCTAATTTAGATTTCTGCGAAGACATAAGATTGAGTGAAAGTGACTGTGAAATAACTGAAGAAATAGATGAAATTAATGATATTCCAGTAACTCCCAACATAAATGTCGTTAGGAATGGCACAGAATGGATGCTGCATAATAGCAATGTTACTGGCAGATTTGCGGCTTGAAATGTTCTGTAGCAAAACAGTGGTCCAACAAGCTTCGTGAAACATGAAGTCAACGTCACTTTTTTATGATATAAAGGGTCATAATATATGACAATTACAAAAAATAATATTGAAGATTCTTAAAAATAAGCCCTAATGAACTGCAATCCTACAATTATTTAATTATTTGAATTATTTTATGAAAATACACCGGCGGACGTTTAAGGGTAATCGAAATCCCGCATCCTCTAGTGATAACATATTTTAATGGCATAATTGAGTTTTTAGTAGCATTAAATTAAAATCGCAAATGTGTTTTGCATTCGATATCAGTCTTCATCAACTAAACGTACATTGAAATGATGCATGTTACGGAATAAAAAATTATCTTTATCCTTTCTGAATACTTTCGGGGATTTCATGTCTCATCCATCAGTAATATTGATTTTGGTGAGCTGAATTCTTACACCTGTAATTAAAATTAATTTTAATCGTAGAAATCTCATAAAAAATAGTATTTTCTCTTCTTTCAGACAGTTACTGGTACTAAAATTTTAACTCAGACTTTTCGGAACTAATTTTAATATTTTGTGTTACATCCCCGCAGACCTTTGATTTGAGTTTTGATAGCAAAAAAACATGGGTGTGTGAGTGAATATTAACATCTCACTGTTCAGCTACACGAGGGCTTTTGGCGAGGGACCACGTAATTTTGAACCATGATCATGTGACGTGGACGACACCTGAGCTGGCACCCTCCTCTCCTAACTCCCAAAACAACGGGAGGACGTTTGAGCTTAGGACATAATTAAAGTGCATAGGCACCCGGTACCTCTCACATGCATCATCTCATACTTACGTTTCAGGATGATTTAATCATTTTTTGGTGATATTTGACATTAAAATTTATTTCACATAAAATAATACTTAAAATTGATTCAGGAATTGAGATATTTATACGAAAAAACATAAAAAAAGATAATGGTTAGCTATCACCATGCAGTCACTGTTTACATTTTAAGATGTCTTATCGCAGTCTTCACAAATCACTTAAAAATATTCAAGGGTCTGACAAGAGGGAACAGTTCCTTCTTTTTCAAATTCCTGGTGATGTTTCTCTTAGTTTTTCGTATTGAATAGGGCATTGTATATCAGATATTTCTTCAACCCTGATTCAAAATGATCGAATTTTATGAATGTTACACTCAGACCGTCTTTACAGGTTGCATTTTCAAAAGTTCGTAGCCTAATTTTCATAGGTATACCCTGTGCCAGGATCTGAATGATTTTGATTCCCATATAGATATTTTGGTTTATTCCAGCTACATTGAGGATTCAATAAAATACAGTCTCTGGGTAGGCGAACATCATCCCTAAGATTTATCCCAACTCCCAGCAAAAGAAAAAAAACTATCAAACAGAAGTTACAAAATACAGTCGAACCTCCATATAACAAACCTTTATACTGTGAACTTTTTCCTGAAACCTTGAACATTTTATGATTTCTTTCGTAAAATAACCTCTACATAGCGAAGTGCATTTCCTATGTAACGAACTTTTTCTGTTGTGATTCAATTTTTATTTTCCCTTTTTTAAAAGTATTTCTGAAAATATTTTAAATTATTCTCTCTTGAACACATTTTATGGTGGTCATGAATTTTGAATTGGATTTATTAGATCCTAACTCGCCGAGAGCAATAGAGTTCTGAACGTTTCATCCAAGAAGTACAACCTTTAACACCCATTGCCCAGTTCACTAGAAACATCTACGATATCCTCTTTGACCCTCAGTGGAGTAGTCCAGTGTCTCCATGTTCTGATTATAAAATAATGTATGTTTAATCTTACTTGTAGAATTTAAATTATAAAATGTCTTTATATAAAATTCATTAATTTTAGTATAAAATTATTTTCTTAATATTGAAAGTACAGTGAATTCTTCGACATTCTTATTTCTTGTTTTCCTTGCAGTTTTTCTTTCTTTTTTGATCGGTAAGATATATAAAAAAACATATATTAACTTTTAAAAAAAGGTGTGAATAATTACTTCTTTAACATATAGTGTTTATGAATTTAAAATTTGTTTTATATGGTTTATGAAGTATATTAAAAGATGAACCTCTATGTAACGAATTTACCATCTAACGAACTTTTTCCCGAGATTTAGAGACTTCATTATATGGAGATCCGACTGTAGTTGTTTCGAATTATTTTCGAATAAAACTGAAAATTACACTATTTTATAGATTAAAAAAAATCAGAATTAATTAAATAGTACAAAATTATAAAAACTGACATTGTTGGGGGTGCTACATCTATTAGATTCAATACCACCCGATATATAAAAAAATCTCTCTAGATCTTGACATTGAATCCTAGGGCGAGTGCCAAAATGCAGACTGAAGAAGGAAGAGGATGTTGCAACCAATCATGCGGACACAGCACCGAATCTATTTTTATTATGCATCTGAGATATTCACGCTCCTAACGGAGGGTTTAAGTCAGATAATTTCACACCTTGGAATTGCTAACTTTAAAGATATATTTAAAATTTAGCTAGATTAAAACAATCGCATTAAAATTATTAATAATCATGTCAATTATCATGCAAACCTCGACACCGGGAAAAATTCTTAGTTCTTTTTACCAAAAGTAATATATTACCCGAATCGAAATTCTTTAGAAGTAGGGGAATACATTCCAAAAAGTTTTTCCAAAAAGTTTTTCCATACTTTAATTACAAAGTTGGATACATATAAGTATTTAAACAATGTTTAAATGCATATAATTTTGTGTTAAGTCTATTACATTAAAAATATAATATTTAATATTATATGAAAAAAATATCTTATTGTATTTACTTTATTAAATTCACGTTTCTCACTAACAATAAGATATCTTATGATCAATATTATTGCTAAGCAATGCGGAAAATCTCATGTTTATTTGTTTTGGATCGCATTAAATGTCTACCTTTAGTCTATTTAATATATGTTGTATGATGTGTAAAAAGATAAACTGATTTAAAAAAAGAAAAGAGATTAAGAATTTGAGCAATTTTGACTAATGCATTATAATCATTACATGAATAAATAGTTTATCTTATTAAAAAGATAGATAGTATTGACAAAGCTTCAATAACTTTATAATTTAAAAGAAATTTCTTAAGAATAAAGATAAAAGACTTTTTAAACAACTATTTTAAATAATTCAGTTATGTAATTATTTATCTTAACTGAAATAGCTTTTCTGCGACGCTGTAATATTTCATACTACTAAAATTCAATGAATTTATAATAAATAGCGTTTGAGAAAGTCCCAGATATGAATAGCATAACTAGAGATGTATTTGATAAAATCTTTTTGGTTCAAAATGTGATTTGCGATTGAATTGCATCCCAAATGATGCAGAAAAAATAGTATAAAAAGAACTTGATTTGATGAAATAACATTACAGCTGAAAGAACACTTGTAAAGGAACAAAAACGAAAATGGTGGAAATTGTGGTAAATTGACTCCAATTTGTTTCTTGATGTATATTTTTATTTGATTTTCTTTTTTTGAAGCAGCGAACTACTGGTTGCAATATATTCGGTATATAATATCTGCGTCTGTCTTTTATTTACCTGAAATTAGTTTATTTATCTTAATAGGTACAAGTAAAAAATTGTGTGTTTTAAATTATTTAAGCAACTCTCCATGAATCATAAATTTAATAATACCTTAAACTTTAAATATGCTTCTTTCTTTTTTAAAAAGTAATACAAATATATTGTAATGCAGCTCAAGAATTACGTGGATCTCATGTTTTAATTATAATGATGCTTGTAAAGTAAGTCCACTTAAAAAGCAAATTTCTGATAATTATATTTTCATTCATTAATGCTTTCCATTAATTATTGTGCAGCTTTGCAATATTTAACTCTCATTTTAAACCAAGTTTTTGAACAAATCTTCAACAACCAATTTTGCCATCTATATGAAAAGTGACAAAACGAAAATTTGAATTTAATGTTACAATTCAGAGAAACAGTAAATGCATAAAAATAGAAGTAATATATATTTATTAAAATTATATAATAATCTTTTTTTTCCATATTTGGTTAAAATATAAAATATTTACAATTTCAATTATAGTTTTTGCTAATATATGACAAAAAAATATCAGGCATTATGTTCGTTACTTCGGTATTAAAATAATCATTTATAATTCTTATGCATCATTTTTCAAGTTTAACATGTACTTAACCTTTAAAAAAATCTTTGAATGAACAAAAACATGCAAAATTTAAACCTAGACAAATATAAATATAAAATGCAGGTATTAAGCGAATTTTTCATTACTTTTTTTTCAGTTTTCTAGAAAACAATATTTAATTTAAGAGTGATGTATTATTTTCATTTTGTGTGTGTGTGTTTGTGTGAATTATTTCATTTCACTAAAACACTTTGTAATTAAAAACACTGTTTTTACAAATAATCCTATATGTTTTAGTCTCCGCTGTTTCTTGCTCATTAGTCCCTTATTACAATTCTTACCCTACATATAATGATTATGGATTAGGATATGGATATCGAGATCTTGAATACGAACCATACGGAAACAGTAATGGATATGGGATTTAGGGGTACCCAGGATTTGGAAATCTGAACTATGGTTTGGAAAACTGAACTAGGTTATCCAAACTATGTTTAAAGAGTGAGAAATAACAAAAAATATTTATATATTAATATATATACATTATGTTTTAAATAAATTTGAATCCCAAAATACTTTGAAATTAAATCAATTCATCCTATTTGAAAATAATTCATATAACTCCTCTTTTCACATAATCGCAAGGGTAATAGATGATTATTTTTTTCGTTGTCTAAAAGAATTCGGGCTTTAAAAAGAAGTTTTCTTTCGTGATATTATGATATTTTAAAATCTTTTGTCGAACTAAATATATTGTTCAAAAGTTGTAGCTTATATTTAAA
>BMAV01019727.1:151581-189680 GCA_019973955.1 Trichonephila inaurata madagascariensis | reverse complement strand
TAACAGTACAACTCTTTTTTTATATTCTTGTGATTTATGTATTTTTAGGAATTTGAAACTGTTTTCTTAAAAATGAAAAGTATCTAATAAATTGGAATTCTAAATGTAAAAATTAATGTTAAAAATGGGATATTCTATTAATGAAATTGATTACGTTTGTCTTTATTATATTGCTACAGTTGGTTCTATAAAAAAAGTTTGGGTTAAAATATATCAAAGGACCATAAACATTATATATATTTATTACTAATCCTACAGACATTATTTAACTCAAGTGTATATTTTCAAAAGTCTGTACAAGGATATTGAGGAATTTCAATGGTTCATGTTGGTGGCATTAGGCCAGGTCTAAATATAATAAAATGCATAAAATTAATACACATATTTCTGTATCCTAAATTCCTAAATGCCACTTTATAAGTATATATATCTTCAAGAAAAACTTCATAAAATGAAGAAAGCAGAATATGCTTTGGGGCATTTAATACTTTTCTATTATTGATAAACAAAAACAAAAAGGTCAAACAAGGAATAATAAAAGATATACGTTATTTGTTATTGTTGCTCATGCCACCTGTCCACGTGGCAATGGGCTAGATATATGCCTGTCGTTGGGCTTAGCCTCGAGCACCATACAGGTGACAGTACGATTTAACTCGGTGATGTTCCCGAAGGGACATAGAACATTACGATAGTTGGCGCCACCATCTATCTCCACCTCCCCAATTTAGACATGGAACTGAAGTGGAGGGAATGATTCTCGTGATTCAGCCCACAAGACTTTTGGACCCACCGATTTAACGAGCATGTACTCCGTGTGTGCTCAGAGGGTATTTGGCGGTACGGGCATCGAACCCAGGTCTTCCGGTCCAGAGTCCGATGCTCTAACTACTAGTCTACCCACGGTCCTTACATTATTTAAGGCTTATTAGTAGTATGGTCCAAAATTTGGGAACAAGATGTAGAAAACCTTACCCTGAATAGTTCACATCACCGAAGCATATCCACTTTCAAAGTAGTCCCCTTGGGCAACGATACACTTCTGCCAGTGTTCATATAACTTCTGGAAGCACAACTGAAAACCATTTTTCGCAAGCTCCCGCAAAGCCTCCTGTGATGCTACTTTCACTTCATTTAATGATACAAAACAACGTCCCTGTAAATGTTTTTTCAATGATGGTAACAGGCAAATGTCACACGGGTCTAAGTCTGGTGAATAGATGGTGGTGATGTAGATGCACGTTAATGCGTTTTGATGAAGAACTCTTTTACCAATTGGGATTGATGTGCTGGTGCGTTGTCATGCAGAAGATACCTGCAGAACTGAGACCATTTACGACGAATAGATTTCCTCAAATGACTCCTTCGAGAAAAATGCAACTTTAGCGATTTGTTGAAGTGTTTGGCGGCGATCTTTTCGGAAATATTTAGATACCAATGCGACATATTCCGATTTCCGTGAAGTCGAAAATCATCCACGCATTCATTGTATTCGATGGATTATTGGCCCTCTTCAAATCGCCGATGTCATTCACAAATCTCGGTTCTCGCCATGGTAGATTCACCATACACCTTACTTAGCATTTCCAAAGTCTCCATTGGTGTTTTACCTAAGCGTTGACAGAAAGTAACCTCCAACGCTGTTCAAGAAAAGCCATCTTTCTTAGACCGCAGGAACACAGCTAACTAGCTTCGAAAAATTATTGCTGCGGCTGCGGTTCGGCCCCATGTCGGACTAAACCAACCTATCCAGATAGGAGAGGGTTGAGAGAACCTATATCAAGGGGTTTAACTTTATGTACTGGATTTTGTCATCAGCAATGATCGCAGTCCCAGAATTTTTGGATCGTACTACGTATACTGTATTTGAAATGGCTGTGTGAATGTAACATTTTAGAATTAAAGTTGGTATTAACCAAAGAAAAGTATATTTTGTGTCTAATGTGATTATAAATGAGTCCTCCATTTAGATTGACTGCTAAACAACCAGGTAATAAATTTTAAGGGGACTTGGTTCCATTTTAACAATTTCTTTTATTTATGTATTTAAAAATTATATTTTAGCTTTTCATATAATGTTTCTATTCAAGAAAATGGTACAAGATGAAATTTTTCGCAAATTATTCACACAATTTAAAAAATTAAAATTTTTTGAAGAAAATTTTGCAAAATTTAAAATTTTACTCCTTTTGTAGTTTTTAAATTTTTTTTACCGAAAAACTTTTTGTAATATTCTTAAGGATGTTCTAAGAAACTTAGGGATCTATTTTACAATAACGTAATTCGTTTAATAGCAAAAAATAAAATGTTGATATACATGCTAAAATTCAACAAAAAAGTCAATATCTCCTACATTTTAATTTTTCCTATTCAGTTTACAGCAAAATAGATCCTCTAATTTTGTTACATGCTTTATACATAACACACAGAAGATAATGAAAGTGATTGGTAAGCAATTGAGGAAGGATTAGCATTTTAAATACACTTAAGTATCGAAAAAACACAAACTGAGAACCCCCACTTTAAAGTTTAAAATTTTGAAAAAATAATTATAACAAGCTCTTAAATAAACTTAAATTACCACTTTCAAAGATTAGTTATACATTTTTCTTTAAAATAATTGCATTTTCGTATTTTTTCAACCAATGCATTTGTATAAATAATCAATTTTCAGAGAGTATTAATTGCACAAGAAAATTCAAGAAAAGTGTTAATTTTTTGTAATTTAGTTTTTAATTAGTAGTAGTAATTTAGTTTTAGTAATTTACTTCTTTCTTCACATAATATTGAAGTATTCTATTTGTATGAAAAACATATGAGGAATAAGAACTGAAATGAAGAAACTATTAATACAAAATGCCTTAATTCAAAAATTTTTCATGCAAACATTTCACAAAGAAAAAAAAATTACATTATTGTAATACGGCGGTAATATTCTGCTTTATATATTACACCTTCTTTTTTTATAATTATTATTTATCTTTTTATTTTGTTTTATTTTTTTTATCAATACGCCTTTTTAAGCTTTTTTGGTCGACATACCTAATTTGTGAATTTACATTTTTCAAATGAAGTTTTATCCAACTGCTATCTTTTCAACATGCAAAAGTGATATATCGATTGAAAGATAATACTGCAAAATATAAGGTTAAATAAAAAAAAAAAAAGATAGTTCGGTCATTTTTGCTCTGTCTTCTTAAACCAAAATATTAGACAAAATACTGACAGCGAACGAACAAAAAAGGCTCAGAATTTGCAATGGCAAAATTTTTATTTTTCAATAGGGTGATACGTGATCTCGTGCGTCCAACTATTAGAATAAAATGTTAAGAGATTCTTTGAGATATCCGATTTTAAGAATAGTCGGCATCCCCTATACCGACAATGTTAAATTGATCCATATTAGGAACCTGTTTCTCAGAAACTGTTAAATATAAAAACTTCAAATTTTGTCTGTATATTAATTAGGACTTTTTATTTAAATAATGGTAAAATATTTAAAATATATTGTTTACTTTTTTCAAAAAAATTCATCGTAAAAGTATCGCTTTGAAATTTTTGAAAATAGCCTTTTTTTTAATACGATAACTGCTTTTCAGCAAAATGTTTTGGAAAAATCTCCAAAAAAGTAGCTCCATTATATATAGTTACATATTATTTATGTGCAGTATAAAAATTGCAAGTGCCGTCATTCAGTAATATTTTAAAAAAGGTACATGTGGTTTGAAAACAATCATTTTGAGAAAATGGCATTTTTAGTGTAAAAAGGCACTTAATCACAAAAAAATGAATTACAACATGTATTTGCCCTATTTTATTAAACATTGGCATCTTCTTAATTTTCTAAGCATAAAATAGGAAACAAAAAAGTCTTAAAATATTCAGAAAATACATACCGTAAAATCCGGCGTATAACGCGCACCGGTGCATAACACGCACCTATACTTTCAAACTGACTTTTTTAATTTTTAGGTATATTCGCCGTATAACGCGCACTCCCTTTCCAACGAAGAAATTTGAAATATTAGTATACATTGCTTTTATGTTTTGAAATCATTTATTCGAGATATTATCCCAAACTTTTGAAAAAATAGTATGCTTCTAGAACTACAACTCTTTTAGTTTGTAAGGCAAGTCGTTTCTTTTAAATAAAAAGTGTTTCGATACATGTAGAAGAAAAGTTTTTTTTTATATTCATATCTTTTGCTATTTTTAAAGCTATCATTTTTATACCCGGCGTATAACGCACACCCTTAAGTTTCGGTCTTATTTTTTTGTGTTCAAAGTTCGCGTTATACGCCGGATTTTACGGTATTTAGTATTTTTCAGTTTTTGTTCAACGAGATTTTTTTTAGCATTTGCATCAATTTTCACAAATTATGTAACAATCTGAGAAAAATTTTTAACTTCGATGCATTACAAATATCAAATTTGACCTTATAATATCATAAATATAATGTAAATATGTATCAATATGTAAAAGTAATGATTTGAAAATATGTAATTTTTCGACATTGCGAAAAGTTTTTGTATGAATTTGTATGCTCACATGCAAACACAGTTTTTTAAAGTTTCAAAATTCAAAATTTTCTCTAAACTGTTCAAGATATTTCTAAAAAAGTCAAAAATAAAATTGTTATTAGGTTTTTAAACATGAAATTTGTGTATTTTTATGCATGTAACAAGCTTCTCGCAACGACAAAAAGCATTACACATCTGAGTTGTAATTACCATTTATTGTAATACCTTTGAATATTAAAGCTTAAAAACTTGTCTGAACAATAAATAAACATTAATATTTGCAACAAATTGAAATATTTAAAATTTACTGTTTAGTTTTCTCAAAAACATGTAACATAAAAATATTAATATGATTTTTTAAAAAATTGACATTTTGTCACGATATATGAATTTCAATCAAATATTTTGGGAAAATCCCCCCAAAAAAACTCTCATGAATATATATAGTTACATATCAGTAACATGAGGGAAAAAAATTCATGTGCAAACGTACATTTTCTGAGAAAAAGATGCATTCAGTTATAAAAACATTTTTGAGAAAGTTGAATTTTTACTATAAAGTGTGACTGCATCAGAAAAATAATGAATTACAGCATGTATTTGTCCCATTTTATTAAACATTAGCATCTTTGCACTTTATTTTGCATAAAATAGTAAACAAAAAGTCTTAAATTTCCCAGAATAGCATTTTTCAGCTTTTTTTAACAAGATAATTTCTATTATTACATCAATTTTCTCAATTCTGTATCCTGTTTTGAAGAATTAATAGCTTTCATACTTTACAGATATCAAATTTGAACATAAAGCATTATAAATATAATGTGAAAATGTATCAATATAGTTTTGGTATGAATTTGAGATGGTATTTAAAAATACCTGATTATACGACATTTTGAAAGTTTTCGCTGAGTTTTTGTAAAGTTATCATTAGGTTTTGTTGTTGCAGACAGTTTCTAAGTTTTAAACTTCAAAAGTTACTCTAAACTGGACAAATTATTTCTAAAACAGCGAAAATAAAACTGTTTTTATGTTTTTAAACATGAAATTATGTATTTTTAAGTATGTAACAAGCTTCTCGCAAAGACAACAAACATCACATTTGATGTATCATCTCATACCTTTATCTCAGAAACTATTAAAACGTAAAGACTAAAGATTTTGACTATATGTATTAATTATACACTTATATTTATACTGAAGTGAAATTTTTTAAATATATTAATTAGTCTTTTCAAAAACAAACTTTTAGTTGAGCGAGCAAATATGATTATCATGAAGTTATTGGAAATTGTCGTTTTTTGTTATGATATCTGCTTAAAAATGTTTCAAAAATGTCACTTCAGTATACACAATTGCATATAAAAAGCAGATTACATGCATACATTAAATTAACACAATTTAAAAGGAAAACATTTAGGAAACAATTTTTATAAAAAATTCTTACCTTGTTAAAGTATCAGCCTATTTATTTTTCATCATATATTATCTTCATTATGCTTTATACAGTTATTAAATTAAGATTCATTACGTATATATTTCTCAACTGGTCACAATCATATATCCTAATTGTTTTCTTTTAACACTTTACTTGAACAAGCGTAGATTTAGTAATCAGTAATAATACCTAATTAAAAATGAATTTAAACTAAATAAAAGACATAAATTTCAGTAAAAAATGATTACATTTTAAGTATAACATTTACTAAAATTCACATGAAAATCTGAAGTTGCCTCCAAAGCTTTTTGGCAAATATAATAGAGTTGCAGTTACACAATTATCTAAAATTAATTTGGGTATTAAAAAATAAAAATTAATCGAGGCTTTGCAACTTTTCCCCAGTTTTAAAAAGACAATGTTTACATTTCCATCTGTCAAAATGGGCGTGGTAAATCAGCTGATTATTTTTTAAAAATCATTTTTAATACTTCTAATTCATATAATGGCTTGTATGTTATATCATTGGAAAGGTCTTGATTTAGAGAATTTAGAAATATCAAAAACTCAAAATCGATTTCCGAAAGGTTTTTACCCGACTTCAACAGACAAAGTCAGTTTTCAGTTTTTTTAGATCTTTTCAAATTTCCTGAGTGAGAAAACTTCCGCTCTTTGTGTAACACAAAATCTGCCATGAAAATACATTTCTCAGAAAATCTCGTGGACGTCTGGAACGATGGAATCTTCAAATAGCTTGAGTATTAGAAACAAGTCATGGAACAAATTACGCGATCTACATAATTTAATAAATATACTGGTGGTTATCAAAATAATGGAAACTCTTGTGAATAAAAGTGTCATTTTTGAATGTGCTTCATAAGCATTAATATATTATAAGCTATCAGTAGTTTTTTTATTTTATAGAAATGTATATATTCTAGTAGTACGTGGCAGCTTTATTGGAGTTCTGTAAGTCTTGGATTTTTTTCAAAAGAACAAAATGTTGGACCTTTCAGATTTTCAGAGAAATTAAATTGTATTATTCTGTTTATCTGGAGCAAGTACAACCGATACATTTCAGCTTTTAGATGATTCTTGTGGTACGGCGTATAAATTCATGACAGCATACATACAACACGACAAGACAAGCTCGGCAAAACAAGATAATGGACGGAAAGAGAAGCTCCATGAGAGACCGACCGGTATTGAAGTGGATTGTAATGTCTAAGAAACTAACAACTGTAGCAAAGATGACTGCAAAGCTCGACCAGCATTTGGTTTCTCCAGTGTCAAGGATTACAATTAGATGGCACCTTCGTAAGCAAAGCATTTAAGGCAAAGCAACTAATCATAAGCCATTTGTCTCAGATGTTAATTCCAAAGGACATCTACAGTGGTATCACATTCACAAAACCTGGTTTATTGATAAGTGGAAGAAACTAATATGGTCTTACGAATCGTCTTTCATACTTTTCCCTACAATAGGACGGGTGCAAGTTTGGAGGACACCTGCACAGACGTATGATCGTGATTGGTTCATTCCAATTGTCAAGCATGTAGGTGGATATTTCATAATATATGTAGTCTCGTGGTTACTAATCGTAACCCTGAAAGGAAGAATCATTGGGGAGAAGTATAGAGATATTTTAGCTGGCCAGGTATGATGCATACTTCATTTCCTGTAGGAGATGGAGTTTTCCAAGTAGATAATGCACATATTCATGTAGCTGGACTTCTCCAATCATGATTTGATGAACCTGATTGTTAAGTTAAAACATCTACCTTGACCCACGCAGTCACCCGACTTAAATTTAATTGAAGTGTTGTGGTTATTTTAGAGCGTTTAGTACGAAATCAATATACTCCACTTTCCCAAAACTGTTTCTTATTATCTTCATGAAGAATGGTACAATATATTCCTCAAAACGATATTCAGTACATGTATGATTCGATTCCTAAGCAAATCAAAACTGCATTACATGCCAAATGCGATCCTATGTGGCATTCTCATTAAATATTCGTTATAAGTCTAAGGTGTTTCCATTATTTTGCCAATCCCTTGTAAGTCAAAACTTGAACTTCTTTGAACTTTTCTTAAAAAACGGTTCAAACCTTCTGTGCAAACATTTCAGTAAGGCCTACTAGCAGAAATAGAGCTATCACTGGAAAGTTACATTAACCCGCGGTCACTCGCGCCTGTTTTTGCTACCGTCGTTACTCGCGGGGTGTAGAGAACACCCCAAACTTTTAACACGTGTATTTAATTATGAAAATAAAATTAAATCATTATGATACATATTTATAAAGTACAAGATGTTTTTTGTGCTTTACAAATAAAATTGTTAAATTTATTGCATACAAATGAGACTAACATTAATTTAAACTAAATATTCAAAATTTTCATTTTAAAACACATAATTTTATATTTTTTCATAAACTAGTATATAAAACGTATATACCAGTAATAAATATACCTTACAATTAATGAGATAATGATAGTAGAAAGTAGAAAATAATATTTTAATCATTTTTCAAACATTCAGAACAGACTGTATAAAAATGCCCAACTTCTCGCGGGAGTTTTCAGCCCCCCAGATAAGCTTTTTGAAGGTCATTACATTCCAATCGTTCGAGAAAGAGGGGTTGTATCAAGCCTGAAGGTTCAATGACCTAAAATGTGCAGCTACAGAAAAAATCGGGGTTCTGCGCATTCTTTTTAGAATCCTGGGAGGATTTTCTTGTTGCTGGGGTGTACAGAACACCCCGCGCGAGTGATCGCGGGTTAAGGATAATGAGTCTCTGTCTGTACGTAATGTTTATTAAAAACTGACAAGTAGCATGCAGTATTAAGATAGGGAGGGGGAGGCATTTTCACAGATATACATCTTGGTCCTCATTGATCCCATGTTCTTTTTATTCTAATCCCTACTATAATCATTAAAGGAGTTAGTCTTCACGGAAATTGAATTTGTAGATATTTCACAGAAGCTCAAAAAAAAAAGTACTGGATGAAGGCATAGATATTATCCACATGGTCATAAATCTGATTATTATGTCTTGTTTATGGTGGATATAGATATAATGAACGTGGATACTACGGTTACTATTAAATGATAAGAAAATTCATGTGATTTCTTTTTTTAAAATTAAAGTATTTTTAAGGAGTTACTTTAATTTTTGAAGAGCATATACGAGTCAAAGTCTTTCAAAGCCCTAAAATAGAAAATTAAAACATGTTACTCTTTTTTACAAACTCCAAAATAAATTCAGGGTGCATTAGAAATTTCAGCAAGAATTAATTAATCTTCAAAAATTTCTAAAAATTATAATCAGTATTACATTGCATAATTATATTTTTTACAATTATTAAACTTCATAGAAAAATCTTGAATTACATGTTTCTCTATATGTATCTTTTTATTTTTAGAAGGGATTTTTTTATGGGAAAAGGGCCAAAATGAAAGAAAGGATATATCTGGATACAAATAAATGTGATACTTTGAATTCGCCAGTGTTAATTGAATACAATTAAAATAAAACTAACCATTATTCATTCGCATGTTATTTCAATTACATATTCATATTACTTAACGTAATTTTTTGTGATCTAATATATCATTTAACAGCATGTGTGGTATGATATTAAATGGTTGTTTAAAGAATCAAAATAAACAAACATTCTTGAATTATTTACATCGAATGTGCTAGACATTACAGTATCATTAAGGAGCTAATTAATATCTAATGTTAAAAAAAAGATCAATACTTAAAAGCTTTTCACTCATTATATAATTCCTTTAAGAAATTCAAATTAATTAATTAACCTTTTTCAAAAAGGACCAAAGTTAAAGCACAGGAAATTAATTAGGTATACGAACTATAAATCATACATAGGACAGCACAGAATGCTACTATAGTTGATTTACTTTCTAATTAAGTAAAGTATATCTGTCATTTTGAAAAATTTTAAGTAGCTCATCCACTTAACAAATTAGGAAATTATCATTACCATCAATTATTAATGAAGCAGTTTGAGAGATTTTTACAAAGAAGTTTGAAAATTCACACGTGAACTGATTTTTTAGACATTATAAGGAATTAAATTACTGTTCTTATTCTTGTTGTATATTGCAGTAAAAATGATTGGGCTTTTCCTTTTGAAAACAGCTTAAACTTACAAACAAATAATTTATGAAATGTTTTTTACAAATATTTTAGAATTACATCTTTTTTTTTTGCTCTTATTACATGTAAATACTCTTTACCAGATTATTAAAAGGAATATATTTATGCCAGAACATTAAATGTTTGTTCTGAAGTACACATGAGTATTTATATATAATCCTAATTCTGTCAAAATCTAAAAGGTTATTTGACAAAAAAACTGAAAATAAAATTGTTGTTGTATTAATCATCAATAAATATATAACTTGTAAACTCTTTTACTACTTTATGTTTCTTGAATATTGGAAAAACTAAATTATAAAAGCAACTCTTTGAGAGGAAAGTAATCTGATCAAGAAGGATTGCTTTCATAAGGAAGGAAGAAGGATACAACACATATGTCGACACTTAATTTTTTTTCTGTTTAAATACCATAATAACACAAAAAATGATTCATTTTTGCCATGGATCAACGGAAATTAGAGATATCATTACAAATTAGTTGTATTTGAATCACGAATTAGAAAAATGTAAAAATTTACAAATCCTGCGGTCTTTAGTTCATATTAGTTTATTGTTCCATATTTGTTTCGGTAACTTTTGATAGAAAATAATCTTTGTAACTTAATTCTTGTTAAAAATATTCTTCATAAATAAATTTTTCTTAACTAATGTCTGAGGGATATAGCTCCAACACAAAATTACTTTTCATAAATAACGTTATCATTATTTATGAAAAGTAATTTTGTGTTGGAGCTATCCCTCAGACGTTTATAAATTAATTTCGGTATCTATCTAGTAATTAATACATAAGAAATTGAAGAAATGATATGATTATATTTAGTCATATATTATATATGAACATATTAAAAATAATGTTGAAAGATAATTTATAGAAAATTAGTTGTAAGTTTAAACATAAAAGAAATATCCTCGTTGTAGTATATTCAATAAAGGTCCCCAGGTTGATGCAATACAACTCATATATATATTTTCTATCTTCTTTATATAAACGCTTTTAGATGTAGTAGATACGAAGTAGGATTCAAAAGTTCCTGCACTGAGTCTATATCTCAAAAAATATAACCAGTTAATATACCTTGACCCAATTAAGACCCCTGAACAACAATACACTTTTGCCATCGCTTGGAAAGGTCATCGAAAAATTTCTGGAATCCATTTTCAACCATTTCTTTTAATTCAGTCTGCAATGCTCTTTTAACTTCATATGCAGATTTGTCAACGTTTAACATGCCGGGAATGATGTGCTGACACATCCTAAGCATGTGAAGATCCTTAAGGCCGTATCACACGTACATTTTCCATGCTTTTTCGTCCACTTTTTGGCCTAATCTGAGGGGAAGGGTTGACGTAAACAAAACGACATGCTCTGACATCAGCCGCGCTCTATCTCCACATTGAAAAATTACTCGCAGATTTTTCTACTGTGGAAAACGAACATCCAAAATTATTTCTTTTATTTCGCTTGTGCTTTTGTTGATGGGTGTACACAAAAATGGAGCACCATCCTATTTAAGAATATTATACGCCGTTAAATATTATATACCATTAAAATATACGGCATATCTAATATGTTAGACGAAACCGAAGCCACCATCTTGTTTATGACGTAGGGCACCGAAGAACATTATTGGATACAATTTCAAGCAACTTATATTTGAAACAACTTTTTGAGCTCCTTAGCAAAAAGTTGTTCTAAAGCCATTGCTATGGCAAGTAAGTAAAAATTGCACGAATTAGACGAAAAATAGCTTGAAACGTTTACGTGTGATACGGCCTTTAGTCAGTATCCGTTGACTTGTGGCCGAGGATATCCCAATTGATTCTGCTATTTGCGATATTGTTTAAAGCCTGTTCTTACGTACCGCTGCAGAAACTTGTTCTATGTTTTCAGCGGTACGGAAAGTCTACGGACGTTCAGAGAGTTTTTGGTCTTCG
The DNA here is from genome assembly GCA_019973955.1 of Trichonephila inaurata madagascariensis. Lineage (NCBI taxonomy): Eukaryota > Metazoa > Arthropoda > Arachnida > Araneae > Nephilidae > Trichonephila > Trichonephila inaurata. The sequence continues at coordinate 177,601 of BMAV01019727.1, read as the reverse complement.
ACACTTTCTCTGGTTTCTCTGAAGCGTCGATACAACTCGAAAGCTTGCGTTCGCGAAAGTGTATCAAATCCTTACACGTGCTTCGAAATTTCGTAAGTCTCCGTAGCACTTTTTACGTAACGAACACAAAATTTAATATTCATTCTCTGCTCAAGAAACGCAATTTCTTTCAATCGCCGACTACTAAATGCATGCGTTTGTAGTGGTTCTGATATAAGCCAGTAACAGCCTCCGGACAGTGGTGCAGGCGAGAATGGCATGCACTGCACGTCTATAAAATACGTCTCCGTGGTGAGTCACCGATAACGTGATCTGGGATAAATGGATTTTAGAAAGAGGGAAGAATGCAGTAACACAGAAATGTTATCGTAGTCATCTACTGCAAAAACTTTCCAAATTATAGGCTCAGTCCGGGAACTTTTGAATCCTTCTTCCTGTATTTTACACCTGTTTCAACATTAACTCAACAAGTTTGCTATACATTAACTTATTTTATTTTTTTTTAAGAATAAGGTTATGTAAGAAATAATTTATGGAGCACATTTTTAAATGATGATATAATTATAATTCTAAGTTCCAAATATATTTTATCTCACATAAGTTACAATCATTTCTTAATGAGTTTAACTGTTTTTTCCATAAGGTATATTTAAACTACATTTTAAACCATTAACTTTTGTTAAGAAAGCCGTCCCTGAAATGCAATCTTCCTCTTTCATTTAACGAATATTTTCTTGTCTAGAGACAGAAGACGATCAAAATATTTGTAAGAAACTTGTAAGAAAGATGTAAGTAATTTTCACAGAATGAGAGACATGAAGATCGTTGCTACTCTCGGTGAATGGTAGCTAAACTAAAACTACTTAGTCTTTTTGAATTACTTATCCATTACATAACTTTCATTGATCATGAAGAAAATAAAAAAGGTATGACTTGCAATTTGGCAGGCATGTTTCTTCTGTTGAGGAGAGGCCCAATAAAAACTGGTTTTGTACAAATTGACTCTCCAGAGTGGCTTAAGAGACACATATGCTACCATTTTAAAAATTACCTCTCTCTCTCTCTCTCTTTCCGTTTAAAAATATCTTACTACCCTAAAATTGTGAATTGTGGCAAAAATTTCTAACATTTTTTATGATTTTATTTTATATGCCATTTTATTAACTTTGTAAGAACACAAAGTATATTATTCACCATTCATTAGAACAAGTAGCTACAAGGGTTTTAGCAAAAGCAGAAGCAACTACTTTAAACAAGGTGCCATACTTTAAAATGCGTTTTACTCGAAGTGTGTTTTCTTTTTGTTTTCTTTTCTTTTTTTTTTTTTTTTTTGAAAATGCTCAAATGGGGGGACAGCGGTTGCTCAAAAAGTTTTGAGAAGACTTAATTAAATTTTTTTGTGTAGGCCCTGTCTAATACTAGAAGTGTTTTAACCTTCATATTTATCAATCACTGTTTTATTACGAAATTTACAGTTCTTTATATGAATATAATCCCGGTTTTCTTGAGCAGTTTCGTGTAATAACTAAGATAAAGTGCTCTAGTTTTTCTAAAAATTGAAACATCTCTTGTTCTGAAGGTCATTTAAAAAAATAAACAGCAAAGCAACACATGAAAATTGAAAATTTGTTTATGAACTTTTTGTACAGAATTGGTCCCGTTTATGTAATTTTTTTTTTGTAAATTTTTTCTCCTTTTAGTAATAGTAATTTATTTTTCTCTTCTTAATTTTAGGATATTTTTCTTAAAACGTGCTAAATAAATCTACAAATCAAACAAAAAAGTCCACATATCTCAACATATGCACACATCATCCTTTTTTAATAAAGAGCTCTCGCAAGTAGTCGGAGACAATCAAAAGGTGAGTGCAATAAAAATGTTATTTGTATCACATGTAATATAACACACGTGATGAACACTTATTTACCTCTTTTTATATTGAAGCATGATGCAAATGTTGATGAGTCAATAGTTGCAAAGTTACCATTGGTTGTTCAAATTATTCGTGTACATTATGAAATAGAAGTGTGTTAGAAATGGGCATTATGCGTGATGCGAAAAGAAGATATCAATTGGAATGTCGCCATCTTCTTTTTAACAAGGTTATGAATTACAAAACTCTTTTTATTAGTCCTTAAATATTTGATTAGTATCTCAAGAGTGAAAAAAATAAAAATAGTATACTCGTGAACAAAATGCACATTTTTGAAACATTTTTAACAGTAATTTAAGAAAAAAATTTTAAATTTTTCAAAAACTTTTATTAAACTTTTCTTCAAAATGATTGGAAATGTTGATGTTTAGCTAATTTTTTCACTTACTCATCATTATAGAATAAACTCTCGAAGTAAAATAAAAAAAATCCCAACGAAATATTTAAATACAAAGATTTTTTGTAGCTGAATATTAAAACGGAGAGTGTCTTATGAAAAAATTATACTTAGGAAGGATACACTATTTGGATATTAAGCGAATTATAACAAATAAATGAAATAAATTTGTGTCACGAGCATATTGAGTCAAGTTATTAAACCTTACGCATTCTGTTGATATTTATTATCAGGAGTTATCTAATGTAATATTTTTTAAAAGAATATAATACACCTATGGCGTGCAAATTTAAAACATCTCAGCAATATATACACGGTGTTCAGTTTCACATTTTAAATATTAAGAGTATAATATATAATTAGTTGATGTAATATTTCTCATATGTCCTATTTTGCATATAAAGTCAAATTCATTTTCTTATCTCAGTTTTCGTTTTAAGGGAAAGTAAAAAATTATGCACCGCATTACTAAGAATATTGATTGATTTTTGGATTTAAAAAATTCAATTACGCTTTTAAGGCAAAAAAAGTAAGTTTTGAAATCATGTGATAGGAGTTAAAAAAATATATATGAAAATAAAATAAATTAAATAAGATTCGTTCAAATAATACGTTGTTTCTGTATTTAAAAAAACGAAGAAACGGAATACACATTTACTATTTTTTTATTCTCATGAATTACCAAATTAAAAAAAATTTCATCTACTCAGAAAACTTTCCCAACTTTTAGCGTCAATGCTCCATTACTCGAAAAATTCTTGCTCCTGATAATTTTGCAATCTCCTTCTGAAATATAAAAAACAATACTTTAACACAGTGCTTCTCAAACTTTCAATACTTGCAACCGAATTTTCAGTCATAATTTTCTTCGCGCCCCCCTCTCCCCCATCCAAACAATAACAATGTATTGAATTCAATAATAATGCACTTTGACGTAAATATACACACAATAGGACTTAAATTACAAACCGTACAACTTATGAAGATAAGTATTAATTTTTTTATATAATTTTATATATGATAAGCCCATGGGGTCTCTGATAATTCTTAAGCTTGCTCTTAATTTGGTATTGGTAAATTAATTATCAAATATAGTGTGCAGCACTGATACATTAATAAATATATTATATCAGGGTAAATACGTATTTTATTTTTTATTGTGTCAGAATGTATTTTGTTTCGCTTCTTTTCAGTAAAGTAATAATTCTAAATAATGTTTTAGTTTTGACTTTTCAATATGCTCGCTCCCCCCTAGTTGGATTATCACGCCCCCCTAAGGGGCGCGCCCCACAGTTTGAGAAACGCTTCTTTAACAAATTGGGCAATACTTTTTATAAACTCTTCCTCTCTGACAGAATTTATTAAAAAGCCATTCATTAAAAGACAACCTTAACATAAGCAGAAATATTTATTTAAATTTAAGCCATCAACTTTTTTTCATGAGAACAATTTTTTAAAAAATAATTATAAATTTACAACCATATTGCCAAATTTAAAGAAAATCTTAGCTTTATTTTAGATCAGCAATCAGAAAAAAGAAAAATGTTGTAAAAACGCAAAATATTTAAGTGAAAGGAAAAATATAATCTTCTAGTTTTCATGAAATGAAGAACTGTGGGAAATTTTATCAAATGAAAAAAAAAAAGAGAATTTCAAAATATTCTAGGAATCATTGCTATAGGAATTTCATTAAAATAAATAATTTATTTATTAATAAATATATATATATCTGAAATTCTTACTTCCTAAAAAGTTTTTCGTTGTCGCAGAACGTCATACCCTTAGTTTAGATTTCCAAGACCTGGGTAGCCATAAATTCCATATCCATTACTGATTCCGTATGGTCCATATTCAAGACCTCTATATCCATATCCAAGATCATAGTTTTCATATCCGAAACCGTAATCATTATATACAGGGTATGGATTGTAATAAGGGACTAATGAGCAAGAAACAGTGGCAACGAGAGCCAATAGGAAGACCTGTATAAAAAAATAGTATTTATAAATACAAAAAGTTCCGTTAGCATAAAATATCTCAAAGTGAAAATAACACTCCATTCTCAGATTAAATATTGTTTTCTATAATAATGAAACAATGACTTTTCATTCAAGAGTTTTTTTTTGATAGAAAGCTCTGCATATTGAACTAGAAAAGAAATACCTAAAAATTTTGTATGCCAAGCATGCGTTAAACTAGATGCATACTGTAAGAGTTATAAGTGATTATTTCAATAACCTAGTAAGCACACATATTCCCAATGATTTTTGTCACATTTTAAAATAAAAGTTATTAAAATCACAAACTTCTATATTTTATTCAATTTGAAATAAAATAAAGTATTATCAATTTTAAATAAGAACATATTATTTTTATTTCATACTGTTGCTGTCTCTCTCTATTGCAATGTTAAATTTATCTTTTCATTTTGTTACACCCTCCATATTGATTGCAAAATTGGTTGTCGAAGATTTGTTCAAGAACCTGGTTTAAAATATGAATTAAATATTGCAATGCTACAAAATAATGAAATAAAAGCATTTAATGAATATAAAACAATTAACATGTTTTTTATTTCAAACTTCTTAAAAAACACCTTCGTTTTTTAACTTGAAATGAACATAATTCGCAATGATACGATGATTTTCATTACTTGTTTTAAAAGTAAACATTTCAGGCATTGTGTGTTATTGCTTTTTCGCTTTATGAGAGATTGTCTTAGCACGTTTAAAATATTTAAATTCAGATTTTATTGATATAAATGCCAACAATTTAGGTAAAAAGAGGGATATGCAGATATTATACGGCTAGCATTACAAACAATTATTCGCTATTTCGAGAAAAAAATTGAATAAAAATACATATTTAAAAATTAAATTGAAAATTGAAGGGAGCTTACCACAAGATTCCTCATTTTCTTTTTGGCGCTTACCAAGTTCTCTTTCAATTGTAATGTTATATAGTTGAGTGAATAAAAAGTTTCTTTTATACTATTTTTTCTGCATCGTTTGAAATCTTTATCAATTGTAAATCCAATTTAAATCAAGAAAATTCTTATCAAAAAATATCTAGTTACGCTATTGATAACAGGGGCTTTCAAGTGTTACTTATTTCTCATTTGCTGAATTTCAAAATTTTAGAATAATATTACACATCACAAAAATTTAGCTCGATAAAGATAAATAATTGCATAATTGAATCTTTTGAAAAGTTAATCGAAAAATCGTTATTCTGCAACTTAATTCTTAAAGATTGTCCCGATATTATCTCACTCATAATATTCTGAATACATTATTTTTTGTTGGAAAGATTATAACGCGTCAGTTTTAAATATTTTAATTCTTAATCTTTTTAATTTCTTAAAGTATATTATCGTCTTACACAACGATTTACATGTATACGGTAGATTATTACTAAGCATTCAATTTGATCAAAATCCATCACGCAGGATTTTTTTCTGCATTACTTAAAAAAAATTACGATTAGATGTCTTTGCGAGGAGAATGAGTATGCCTCAAAATGCATTTTCATGTTATTTAATGACAAATAATTATTCATAATTGTAATTAAAGAACTGAACTTTTTTTTGGAGTATATTCTCCTACCCCTGAAGAAGTGTTATGCAGGTAACCATGCTTTGGGGGAAATTCATTATGAACTTAGAATATTTATTCAACTTATTGTAACCTTTTGAGGTTTGTATAGAGAATGGTTTGGTTATTAAGAGATTTTATATGATTATTTATATCTAGCTATTTCAAATATCTTCAGAGCAAACAATTCTAATATGTAAAATTTTATCACTATATTAGCCCACTACAGTCATCTTGTGCGACAGTACTTGTCTTCAAGGACAATTATTTCTAGAGCCACCACAAGTTGAACTTGCGACATAATTAAGCCTTTTATAAATTTATTTTTCATCTGTATTTCCTTTGATTTTCCCAAAATGTCTCCAACTTTCTAATTGTTGAGTACTATGGCATTTTAAAATTCCTTTTTCAATTCCTACTATTAGCTCGCACTGTCTATATATTTATTTATTTATGTATTTGTATATTTATTTATTTATCTTGGTGGAATTTTCAATCGTAAATAAAAAAATACATTTTAAAGCGCTGAATTGAGCTGAAATTTTATATACAGGATCATTTTGGATGACAATAAATTAATTTAATTATAATTAATAAAAATTCATTGATTAAAACTAATTATTTAAAGAATTACAAATAAAGCCACGTTGGCGACTTAGCGATCCTTTTGGCAACTTGTGTCAAAACTTGAAAATGGTTTTTTCTCACGTGTTAAAGCATTCAGTTGGACTGAAGTTAAAAGGACAATACGATACTTTAATGATAAGTAAAAAAACTAATTACCACTTAATGTTGTGATTCTGTCCTATGTATATACATATTTATATTAATTGTAACTATTTAATAAAAAGTAGCTAAAATAAAATTTTTCGTTGTTGATCTAAGTAGGAATTAACTATTTATAAAAAAAAAAAAACTATTTTTTAAAAACTATTTTTTTATATTACTTGTTTTGTTTATTTCCAAGTTTTTTGAAAATTTCAAATATTTGCATCCTCAAAGTTTTTAAAGCGATCATAGATTTTCTACTCAATGGACTTTTGAAAACTCACCATAGAATTATTTCATTTGCTTAAATTTTAAAAATTACACATTAATTGATAATTATTTTTCTGACTCGTTTATATGTACCGTAATGGGATTTTGAGATTTTATTGATTTTATGTTCTTAACCAGTTCTTATGTGCTTGTTAGCGAAACACAAATGAAAGGTCTGTAAGAATGTAATGCAACATAATTAAAACAATAAGTTTCGAAAGGTTTGAGACCGAAATTTTAATGCCAATAACTATCTGAAAGAAGGGGAAAGATAATTGTTTGTATATAATTTTTATGATTAAAAATAGTTTTAATTATGGGTAAAAGCTCCTCTTACCAGAAACAATGAAATCCATGAAAGTAATATGAAAAGACAGACAAATTCGGATTGGAAAAAGCTCATTCATTAAATGTATAATATTAGTATTATGTATAGGGAAACTGTGGATGAGTTCCAAAAACATGCTAATTTATTTCAAATATATTAAAAATCAGATTATCCATTACAAATGTAAATGAATAATACTAATTTCAATTACCTTCACTTTACAGATTCATATATCTTTTCTTCCTTGAAGTTTAAAATTTCTCAGTGTAGTCGTATTAAGAACCCTATTTTTGGAATAGAATTTATGAAATCTTTTTTATATATTAAGCAGCTTAATGCTATAAGATAAAAAAATATAGCATGGTTTAAAATAGTGCACATTAAGTTATTAATCTTTTGGAAATTTTTTCCTGATTTTGATTTTGAAAGATACGTGTTCCACTATTAATACATTACATTATAATACAAGTTATAATACGTTATATAAGATGACCATTAAAATTTTTTTTTGCAAATTTTCTCGTATTTATTTAAATTGTGTTAGAAGATAATTTTTATAATATTTGTGAATGCGGTAAATATATTCCTCGCAAGAAATCTTCAAACGCAGTGGCCTTGAAATTAAATATTTCTTTATATCTTCAAAAGACTAAAAAGAAACACATTATAGATTTAAAAAAAAAAACTGAAATATGTTTCAATCGACATATATTTAAGCTCATATTTGCAACAGATTTTTATTGACATTTCCAGTTGTCTTGTTGCTCCAATCACCTTCGTCGGGAGATATGTCTTGATTACCTCTAATTTTATTCAGTTTGTGATTTTTAGCAAGACACCAAAGCGTGTATCTACACTCAAAGACAAAGGACAATTGTACCTGGAAACAATTTCTAGATTTCAATAAAACTTATACACACACACAAACACACACACAGATGATAAAATACTTAAGAAAAAATAAATCTTTGAGTTTTAAGACTCAAATACACAAAATTTTAATGAGCAAAGTAAAAAAAAAAATGTGTGTGTGCTTATGACCACGCGATAGAAGTGAAAATTTCTGATTTATTCTGGGCAAGAGTATCCAAATGTTCTGATGCAATATGTTTTCTTTATGACATTTTCGCTTGCGTGCATTAAGTAGTTCACTTTTTCGTGCTCATTCATCGGGGATTTGTTTATTTTATCCATTTTCTGTAAAGAGCAATGTTTAAGAAATTATGTGTGCTTTCTCTTACATTCATATATGATTTAAATACCAATTGGTCTAATTATTTAAAAATATTCATATAAACATTACTTATGTAAGTTGTATTCTTATAATATATATGCTTTTATGGTACTTATACTTACTACCGCAAAAACGCGGACATTCAGAAAAACTAGCCAAGTTAATTAACTTTAATTTTCTATGTATCGTATGCGCTGAATTGGCTTGTTATTCCTTGCATATAATGCCACCAATAGCTTAGTGATAATACGTAGAACCTTTTGTATAAATTATATAACACTGTATACTATATAAGACCAGGAAAACTTATGCCCTGAGAACCATTTACTTTTCTTGAAATGTTCTATGTGAACAAAAAAAAAAAACACACACACACACACAATTACTACTTTTACTTTCTTGTAATCTCTTAGCTGTCTCATATTAAACCAAAATATTGGCAACTTTCTTACTAATTAGCTGCATTAAAATTTCTAATTTTAACTTTTTTGTAACATTTTGAGCTTAAATGTTCTTTCTACTTTTTTTTTAAAAAAAAGGACACCGCGCTTTGTTTCTTCTTGGCACAGGGCGTAGCATTATTTCTACAGCTGAAAGGTGTTTATCTAATGAAGGGATACTTTCAAAAACATAATACGTTGAATTAACACTTTCCGTTTATTGTTGCAAGCGTAACTTATGCAACTCGTCTTCATTTTTAAGCTGCATAACTGTTGTCACAGCGAAATAGAGATAAATTCCTTATTTTTTTTATAAATTCTAAGGATTTCAAAAGTTTTTTTTAGTTCAACGTCTATAAGTGATACATGTACTGTTTAACCGCCTTCTTCTAATACAGCTAGCAAGTCAACTTTTGTAACATTTGTTTAGCATTATTGATCATAAACCAGCGTTTCTCAAACTGTGAGGTGCGTGAAAATTGTACGGGGGGGGGGCGAGCTTATTGAAAATTCGAAAACGAAAGATTATTTAAAAATATATATATATATTAATTTGCTGAAAGTAAGCAAACAAAAATACATTCTGACATAATTAAAAATAAAATACACATTTATACTCTGATATATTTTATTTATAAATGTATCGGTGTTACACAATGTATTTTATAATTAATTTAACAATACTAAGGTAAGAACAAGTTTAATAGTTACCAGTGACCCCTGAGATTTTCATATATAAAATTATCTACAAAAACTAACACTTATCTTGATAATTTGTACTGTTTATTGTTAATTCCTTAACTGCCGATTAAAAATTACGCGATTCCATTACCATTGTCAACCATCTTCCATGTAGGAGCGCGTTTGTGATGTATTGGGGGTGGGGAAGGGAATAGAAAAGCAAATAATCTGAAATAAATAAATCTTTCGCAAACATTATCAAGGTCCTTTTATTGCATTCCAAAGCCTTCGGAATAATTTTATGGATGGTGGTGCACAGAAAAGATTGTACTTTGTGGAAAGACATGTATATACGTCCGGGGGGGATTAACACTTTGGTTAAGTGAGACGTTTATATATGCCGGTGGCACTTAAGAAGCTGAAGTCGTATCGTAGTTTTAGTATCAAAGTATAGTATTATTGAATTAATACATTGTTATTGTATGAAGGGGGTGCGATGAAAATTATGATTGAATATTGGGTCACGAATATTGAAACTTTGAGAAGCACTGTCATAAACAAAGTTCAAATTCGCCTTTTCTAGATAATCAGTTAAGATCATTGGTTCTCAACGGAGAGTGGCAGCTTGATGAAAACTTTGAAATATTCTTAAAATAACTTCCAGAATCCACTTCCAGATTCCTACATAAACATAATTTTTTTTCAATTATTTTTGCTTGCGTTCTTCTTCTCACGTTCACTAGATGAAGTTGATTGTAAACTGGCCCCATCAGAGTAATATTTACAGAAAGAAAATAAAACTTCACGGAAAAAAGTGTGCATGAAATTTTTACTTGAAAAAAACCCGCACCTAAAAAGTTTTAATTTCAAAACTAAGCAAGAGTTACCGATCCGAGTACGATTTATAATTACAGTCGAGAAAAACCAATTAGCGTAACGCAGACTAACCTGATGCTTCATTTAAATTCCCTCTTCAGCAAAACCAACCTAAAGAAGTTTTCCTTTCATAAATTGTTTCGTGCAATAGGGCTCATTATCTCACAAATATTCCTCGCACAGCATAAGTAAAACCCATGGTAGTGAGTTGTACAGGTTCTTTTTAAATACAATCTAATTTTTATTGAACCTTGTCACACATTGCCTGCAAATTGCGTTGTACAGGTTGAGTGAAAATATTTCGTGCTGCGGCCTTCAAAACATGCTCAATACAACACAAGTCCGACGGAAATACCGGCCACAGATTTAGGCGTATTATAGACAAGTTATAGAGAAGGTACAGAGTATGTGTGATAAAGTATTTTCTTATTCAAAAAATAGTTAAAACTGGGAGATTCCAGAAATAGAACGGCCACCGGTATCACATTCTCTTGAATGTAATATTGGTCTGTCAAAGAAGCCTTAACCAATGTCAAAGGGGATTAAGTATCAGCTAAATCATACCTTTGCATCATTGCTCCTCACATTATTATTCTAGTCCTTGACCAATGCACTAATGTTGCTTCTACACATGAGTTCGATTGTAAATTACAACAGGACAGAAGCAGATTCAGCTGAGATTAATAAATACCATTGTCTCCCATGTCTATCTGGCTTCTCCAATATATGATGCTGACTTCATGCTATTAAAGAAAGTTGACGTGATGGTCTACATAGGTTTAATCTTACGCTGTAGTGCCACCTTCTAGCACTTTGTAGTATCCACTGCTGCCCAAAGAAAGCAACACTGACGTAACTACAACTAATCTGCTAAGCAGTTTGTTTATTAGATCTTCTACCTTCTTGAAGCTCGATTATCTCTCCATCGTTAAACTGCGCCTGGTTCTGATCCTGAATCTGAAATCTTGTTTGATAAATAATCCAAAAGAAAAAAAAAGATGGAATTAATACAATAGTACGATTCTAAATGAATTTGCTGCACTTATCAACTTATTTTTATTATACGGCATTCCCTATGTTTGAGAAACACAAAGTCAGAGTTGAGAAACAAAACAGAATCACAAACTCAAATGAAATTGGAAATTTAATCATTTTCATACGTCTGAATTAGAAGTACCATTTCTCAAAATGGCATTTGCATTAGTCTACACCAATGCTTCTCAAAATTTAAATATTTTCGACCCAATATTCAATCATAATTTTCATCGCCCTCCCCCTAAGACAATGCATTTAATTCAATAATACGCTTTGACACAAAAGATACAATAGAACTTTAGCTTCTTAAGTGTCATCAGCGTATATAAACGTCTCACTCAGCCAAACCGTTAATTGCCCCGGACGTATATATACGGCTTTCCGAAGTACGATATTTTCTGTGCACTGCTATCCATAAAATTATTCTGAAGACTTTGGAATGCAATAAAAAGACTCTTACAGTTTTTGTGAAGGATTGACTATTTCAGAGGATTTGCGTATTTACTCTTTTTCTCTTCCCCCTCCAAATACATCATATACCCAAACCTACGTGGAAAAGGGGGTCGTTGGAGAGCGAATCGTGAATTATAATTCAGCAGTTGAGGGAGTAATTATAAACTACAAATTCTCAAGTGTAAATTTTTGTATATACTTTTATATATGATAATCCTAAGGAGTTATTGGTAATTAGTAATGTTTTTTTTTCTTAATTTAGTATTATTAAATTAACTATAAAATACATTGTGCACTACTAATTCATTTATAAGTGTATAACATCAATGTAAATGCACATTTTATTTTTTTGCCAGAATGTTTTTGTTTGTTTACTTTCAGTAAATTAATAATTTTTTTAAAATAGAGTATTTTGTTTTTGATTTTTCAATATGCTCGCGCCTCCCGCGTAGAATCATCATGCCTTCATTGTGGGGGGGAGGGGCTCCCCACAGTTTGGAAAACGCTGGTCTACACATTCCGGACTCAATTTTGTCTTTCAGAGTATGTCTGTTGTCTTTCAGAATATTTATATGTGTGCTTAATTCAGTGAAAAAGCCTACAAATATTCTAATATGTGTCTGATACAATGATAGTTTCTGAAAAATTTTGATCCTTCTCTCCATAAAGCAATTAATGAATACTAATAGGCATATTTTCCAGATATTTTACAATTTAAGGATCTTAATCGAAGTTTAATAGACATATGTTTTTGATTTAGTTGAAAGTTATTAATACATCTCAAAAAAATTCTTGCTCATTGAGATAAAATATCCAGGGAGTTTATGAGTATCACTTGGGGAACACAATAACAGAACATAATTCCAGTTATTTTGTCCATGAATAATATTTCTACCTCAAACATAGCGTACTTTAAAAAGGCCAAATAAAATATTTTCAAAATGATATGTCGAGTTACATTTTATGTTCTATTTATCTTGCAACAGAACAACTTTGGAATAAATTTGTATTAAAATGCTTCATTTCATTAAATTTATTGATTAGTTTGGTGGTTTATATCAGCATGGCACCTTGCAGCTACACGAGAGTTATAGGTGACGGACCTCACAGTTGTGAATTTTGGTCAAGAAAGTCACCTATATTGGCGTAACACTCTTTTGTCAAGTTTCCACACCTTGCTAACATATTAAGGCACCACCTTTAAGCCTCGGCATATTTAACGTATATCGACCTTTCATCCTGGTGAGTCTCCAGCAGCACGAGGACTTGGACACGTTGAGTTCGCTACAGGGATAAATCAACTACTGTGATCTTATTTGCCTTTCGAGAATATAAAAAACAAGTAATATAAAAAAAATAAGTCAATTCCTACTTATATCAACAAAGAAAAATTTTATTTCACCTACTTTTTATAAAATAGTTACAATTAATATAAATATGTATATACATAGAGCACACAGAATCACAACATTAAGTTGTAATTAATTTGTATTTATCATCATTAAAGTATTGTATTGTCATCCGAAACAATCGTGTATATAAAATTTCAGTTCAACTGAATGCTTTAAATCATGAGAAAAAAACATTTTCAAAGTTTGACGCAAGTCGCCAGAAATGATGCCAATGTGGATGTATTTGTAATTCTTTAAATAATTATTTTTAATCAATTAATATTTATTATTATAATTAAATTATTGTACTGTCATCCAAAATAATCATGCATATAAAATTTCAGCTCAATTGAGCTCTTTAAAATGTGTTTCATTAACGATTGAAAATTCCACCAAGAGAAATAAGTATATATAGAGAGAGTGTGAGTTAAAATAGTAGGAATTTTTTGAAAAAAAAATAAGAAAGGTACAAATGTTAAGGAATGTTGATTATTGATATCAATAATTTAATAGCCTAAAATGTATGAATTTTCATGATTTTTTTCTCTTTATAAATTAGAGAATTCGCATTTTTTTAAAACCATGATTTTAGCCTAAATAAGAGCTTTTATGTTATACATCATCAACTGTGTAATTTATAATGTAATTATTTCCATATAAAGAAAAGTTTTAAAGATTAAATGACTGGTATTAATTTTTAAAGAAAATATTAAAGTGATAATAATATAGAAATTAATATAGGATTTCTATAATTTTTAATCTACTATATTTTAAAATGCATGACCATCTCAAACACATTTGATTAGCTTTTTAATATAAATTGATTTTATTTTAAAAATTGAATTTTATTCTTTAATGAAGTTTATCTCTCTCCTCAATGATAAATTTTCAATACTAATACTTCAACTTACATTAAAAAAATTCTAAATTTTGTAACAAAAGAAATATTATTTTTTTGTTTATAAAGAAAAGTATTTATGATCTATAATATATATTATCTATGCACTTTTGATTACGGCAAAATTATTGAGATAGACACACAATGGCTGAATTGGATTGAGGTAGATGAAAATCTGTAAGGAGATACATTTTTTTTTTTAGAAAAACTGTTACAATTTGTCCAAATGATGTTTTATTCTTCTATTATTTTCATTTTTTTAAAATAACAAGTAATATCATCGTATTTAAAAGAACATATATAAAGGCAAGAAAAGAATAAGAAAGTTATATAAAGTAATTAAATATAATATGAATTAATCTTTACTCTTCAATGAAAAAGGACGACCCAATGAAGAGAAAAAAAAATAACCAGGAAATGATCAACATTTTATGTTATTGTAATACACAAAAAACTTTTATTTGGCGTGTTCTCTTAAACACGTTTACAAAAAAAAATAATAATAATAATTAATTTTCTTCAGTTCCATTCATTTTCATATCTTTCAAAATCCTAAAATGAAAAGAAAGAAATCGGTCAATTTTTTAAATATTATACAGTATATTTTTCATGAATAATTTATGTAATAATAATTAGATGGTTCGATGAATAAAATGCAGTTTTCGAAAAATTAAGAAAATGAAGCTTTTATAATTAGGCTTTTCGATCAATATTTCAACTTTCAGTAACATTTCTTACAATTAACTTTAAAGGGAAATATCATGAATGCAAAACATTCCTTTAAAGTAACATTTTAAAATCTAAAGTTTTACTAAAGAATAGGTCTGTATAAACTGCAATAAATTTCTATTTTTAAGAATATAATTCTCTCTACATATTCCAATTTAAATAATATATTTAAACTAAATCGAAAATCTTATTTCAATGAAAAATGAGCATAACTTTTAACTGTATAAGAACTTTAAGATTATTACGGTTTTAATCTTTAAAATAGGAATTGTCTTAAATATATTTTAGTATTTTTCAATGTTATTCAATGAGACTATTGAAAAATTCTATATCATCTGGATATATTTAGCAACACATTAATCAGCCAAAAGTAAGACAAATAAACTATTATTAGTGTAATTAAAGTCCCATAATATACTTTTCCACTTAAATAGCCTAGCTTTGAAAATAAAAAGACTGATAAAACTTTCCGGATAAAATTAGGTTAATATTTTATTTTTGATGAATAATAATCATATTAATAAAATAAAAGTGAAAAATGCATATATTGAACTCTATTTTTATTTAAAATTCAAAAAAGACGTATAATATTTCAATACAAAAGAATGGATACAGATAAAACTCTTACCACTTAAAAATATCTTCTGTATCCTAGTCCAGGATATCCATAAATTCCATATCCAAGATCTTCGTGTTCATAAGTTCCATACCCAAGGCTAGGGTATCCATAAATTCCATGTTCAAAAACAGGGTATCCGTGATTTCCATATTCAAGCCCATAGTCGTCAATAAGGGCGTGATAATTGTGTAAAGGAATTACAGAGCTGGAGACAACGGCTACAAGAGCCAAAACAAAGATCTGCAAAATATTGTATTTTATATTTAACAACCAAAGTTAAAATCTTGAAATTTAAGCAGGGATGGAAGAAAATGGTACTCAAAGTATTATTATTAAATCTTTAGGAACTATCACAGCTTTTGATCAATAATTTAATTTAGTTTAAAGCCAAACTTACGTAATAATGGCAGTGTATTCTTTAAAACTAAAACGATTTTATGCAGAACCATGCATTCAATATTTTATGCTTTCTATGTGTTGTGAATGACAATTTTGTACTACAAACTATGCTAAATTTTCCAAATTTTAAGAAGTAATATTTTTTTAATATCCATCTCAAATAATGTTACTAGATTAATTTGAGAACCTAATTGTACATCAGAAATATATTCAGTAAAACTTTACCAGATACATTTCCCTTTCAAAATGGGAACAGTATGTATATGAAATATTTACAATACAAATGTATACTTGAAAGGTATAACACATGAAAACTAAATTCAGTCGAAACAAATTTATTTTTAATAACCTGTTAATAATATGTATATATAACTGTAACTTCTTACCATAATCTTCATCATTTTTCTGTGTATTGAAGCTGATATTAGTAGCTATAGTGTTTGTTTGTTTTGCTTAGTTCTTTTTATACCATTTTTTACGCATGAATAAAAAGAAAAAAAAACTACTACTTATTTTATAATTCAGACAACACAAGATACATATCAAAAGCATTATGTTGACTTTAATCTCATTATCAAGTAAGATGAATCACATCCCGTAAATGTTTCTTTTATGCCACGCCCATCACCTTTATATATATTTATCTTTAGAAGTAACTAAGATCGTATGGATAAAGTTATTCATTTTACTTTTCGATCATCAGTTTGTTACATAACAGTCTATTACTATGAAAATATGGTAGATAAAAACACAGGAGAAACATATACATTTGCTTTAAAAAATATCTATTCTTTCTTCCAATAAAAATGTCTTTCAATTAAAACATTAATAAATCACTCATTTCGAAAGAATGAAAACTAACACATATTATTTTATGGAAAATGAGCCCAATTACGCAATTATAAGCTAAATTAATACATTCAACAGTGTTTCCCAAACTGTGTGTGGAGTGCGCCCCCTAGGGGGCGTGATAACTCTACATGGGGGGGTTGGGTTTGAGCTTATCAAAAAGTCGAAAATAAAAGATTATTTTTTTTGAAAAATTAGTAATTTACTGAAAGGAATAAAAAAAATACATTCTGACATAATAAAAAATTAAATACATATTTATATTGATATAGTACACTTATAAATGTATCAGTACTGCACAATGTGTTTCATAATTAATTTAACAGTACTAAATTAAGAACAAGTTTAATAATTACCAGTGATTCTATTAACATGTCATAAAATTATATACAAAATTTAGTCTTTATCTTGATAATTTGTATGGTTTATAATTAGAGTAGCCTTGTACCTTTAAAGTATATTATTATTGAATTCAATACATTGATATTATATGGAGGAGGATGCGAGGAAAATTATGATTGTGAAAATTGGGTCACAAGTATAGAATGTTTGAGAAGCACTGAATTATAAGTTAAAGATCAAATGATATTGTCATCCAACCTTATCTATAAAAAATACATAATATTGTTGCTTTTCTGCATTACAACAAGGAAAATTTACATTTTTATTAAATAGATTATTTAGCTTTTCTTTGCTACTTTAACACGTATTGAATTGTAATTAAGCATTTTATTTAAAATCTTTTATTAGTATAAACAAATACAACACATTACGAAATTCTCCCATTTACATCTGATCAAGATTAGGAATTATGTTAATTATCTGTATTTTTAAGATAATGTTCTTCACGGAAATACGTAGCCTTGAATAAAAATGCTTAAAGGGTTAATGATAATGAGATAAGAGTAACACTTGACAGGCAATACACATAGAGTCAGAACAGTGTAACCATTGATTTTAAAGATAAAATTCTTACTCGCCGATATAGAACACCCACGGTAAAAATGTACTTCAAATGATACAGAACAAGCTGCTATAAAAGTGGTTTTACTGGACACGATGTTATTATTACGGCTGAAACAGGCAGCAGTACGCAATTAAACTAAAACAATGATGAAAGCTGTGGTAAGTCTAAATATATTATGCACTTTGGATTTTTAAATATTTCAATTTTATTCTTTCAAATTTAAAACAATTTCCGTCTCTTTTTTACTACTTTAAATTATTTAGCCGAACAGAAAAGTAATTATTACCAACAAAAATTTTTAAAAATATGTTTGAATGGTATTAGAGATATGAAAATATCAGTTATTTCTTTTTAAAATATATATTTAAAAACAATGAATGTTTAAAGATTTAAAAGAAACATTTAATGACACTCAAATTTTAACAGCTATTGTTATTTAAGTTTATTATTAATTATACTTCATTCAATTTATTATGTGTAATTCCTGTAAAATATCCAATCTAAATAGAGCACAAATCATCACACAGATATTACATAAATAACACTGCAATTTATAAAGAAGTTAATTACTTGAAATTCCTCTTCATCTTATAATTTGCTTCAAAGAAATAACATGGCACATCACCCCCCATATATATATATATAAATTTATGTAAAAATCTCCCATGAAAAAATATATCGAACATGGATGCATCCTTTTTACAGGTTTTCGTCTTGGCTCTTGTGGCTGTTGCTACCTGCTCTTTCGAAGTAATTCCCAACTACAGTCATTATGAAGGAATCAGTCATCATGGAAATGGAATCAGTAACAGATACTTTACGAAAACCGAGGGTCTTGGATATGGTCCCTATGGGTTAAGATACGATGGATATGGTCTTGGATATGGCACTTATGGATACAACGGACTTGGAGCTTACGGTTATGATGGAGTTTACGGATTGAATGGACTTTCTTATGGACCTTATAGATACAACGGGCTTGGATATTACGGATATTTTTAAACTGTAACAATCTTTCATTAGTATTTCTCTTTTTATAAAAGATATATCTTATTTTAAATTTTTAATAATCAAAATATTTTAAAAAGTTAACAAATCGTATATAAAATATTAGGAATTTTCTTATAATTACTATTATAATAACTGCATATTTTACATGGTTGAAATTTTTGATTTATTTTAAAACATTCACTTACACCATTATTTCATTTGCCTTAAGAATAACTACATCGATCGTCTTAAGTGTTGTTAAAAAGGCGAATTAATTGCAATCGGATGTTACTGAATTTTAAGAAAGTGATATGATAAATTTGTAAGTCTGTTCTAATTAAAAGCATTAGTGTTATTCTAATGAAAATTTTATAAGTTTGTCATGACTCCAGTTTTTCTTTAAAATTTAGCAAAGACAGCTCTATTTTATTACTTTCTAACAACTTGTAGATGCAATGCCATAATAAGATGAAATTTATATAAAAGTATTTACAACTATATTTATAACCAATTTATTTTTTCTTTCTTTACTTTTAGGAGAAATCAGTGAATAAACAACCTCAAAGCTTGGGCTTGAAGTATTCAATATTTGTAAAAAATGATGAAATGTATTAAATATTAAAATAATTGAAATAAAATATATGATTACATATTCTGGAATTTTTGAATATAATTGAACTTTATATATTTTTGCGTGAAATAACTTAAAAAAAAAATTCATGGTATAGAATATCATTTATTAATGCAAGAAAGATAATTTTTTTTAGTTTGTAGATATTATATTTAATTTTAAATAAACATAAATTGTACTTTTAGTTCCAATTATTTTTAAATACATAAGTAATTAATATTTGTAACGCATTAACATAAAACACATACTGTTTTGAAAGATTAAAGGAAGAAAGTATTTCATGGAAGGAGTTTTTGTAATATTTTTTTATCAAATAACTTTAATAAATATCAAAGTTCTCCAAAAAAAACTCATTATGAAAAGTACTTTTTAACTAATATAATATGTAATGAAAATATTAAAGTTTTGAAGCGAAAGTTACTTTAAACATTTGTAAAAATTCGAATTAAAATTTCTGAATTTCGCAAGACGTTATCCTTATACAATTTTTTTCTCAGAATACATATTTTTATAGAAAATTGTAATTCCAATGAGTAATTATATGAGAAAAGATTGTTCTGAATCCTGAATTTGAAATCAAAAGTTTTATGTGTTTTTGAGAAATTTAAATTAAACTGTATGGTAAGGTGAAACAACTCATTACTTAAGCTATCAAAATGCATACTAAATATTAATTTTACCTTAAATTGTCTATTTTGACTCTTAGGAAAGTATATAAAGTAGTTTTCAATACATTTCACACATTGCTTCAATGTAACATTCAAGATTTCTTGAATACATTCTTTCGTGAAAAAGACTACAGCATTTATTTAAGATATGAGGATGACTGAGTGAATAAGAGAATATGAAAATCAAAATATTCCGCTATACTTGAGAGCTTTTGGCGACGTACCTCGTAATTTTGATCCATGGTCAAGTGACGACGATGACACCTGAGCTGGCACCTCTCTCCCCTAACTTACACACCACACCAACGGGAAAACGTTTGAACCTCAACATATTTAACGTGCATCAGCTTCCTCTGCACGGCAAGTCTTCAGCGGTACTAAGCTCGAAATCATGACACACCACCCACGAGTCCATTACCTTGACCACTAGGCTACCGCGGCCAAAAGACATGGGATAAATATCTTTAAAAATTGATTACATGACATTTTAAAAAGGATTAATAATCACAGTATCATGATAAATAACACCTGGAAGGATATGTGCCCACCAAATCAAAAGATTGTAGTATCATCTTATTGATGAGGTCTCACTAGTTCCAGTTACAAAATATCTTTCAAGAGTGTAGAAAGAGAATCATAATAAAAAAGCCTAATTTACAGCAGAAATTACTTAACTTTAAATCTGTTGCTATAAAAGCCCAGAGGCTGAGTGATAGTGTATCACTCTTCCTCCCCGCAGGTCCAGGACTCAAACCCTGGGCTGTGCAAGGTCAACTCAGCCTTTCATCCCTTCAGAGGGTCGATAAATGAGTACCAAGCTTGTTTAGGAACTGGGGATTTCGCTTTAGACTGACCACCTGACATTTGCTCATGTATCTTAGCGCCCATGGTCACAAAAACTGTGATGGGCATAGTAAGTGGCCCGTTATGAGCTGTTGCGCTATAGTGTTCAGTTTCTTTTCTGTTGTTATGAGATATTTAGCTAAGAAAATAATAAACATTGTAGTATTTTATAAAGTTATTTTCTCTCTCTTTTTTCTTTTTTTTACAACTAGTTTATTTTTCTTTAAAAAATAATCTTCCAAGTCAAAAGAGCTATTTCGATTTCTTTTACTCATAACACAATTTTAATAATTACGGTGAGAATAACAGTACTAGTCTCATATATACTTGTTATTTGTTTATCACATCAAAGATTACTTAACAGTTCACATAAAACAAATTTTTCTAATAAACTTGAATGCTTAATTTCTAAAATTATATTAAAGATGTGATATTTTATCGATGGAGTTCTTTACAATTTCATTTTACATATTGCCACTGACGATTCTGTAAAAAGAGTTTGGGTTATAAACAAAAGCAACAGACCCTTCATATTGCATAAAAAAGTTTATTACCATACAACGAATATTAATGAACCCGTTTTATTTTCATCTGGATAATCAGTACATAAATATTAATGTATCTGGAAAGTTCCTGTAGGTGGCATTAGGTCAGCTCTAACAGTAATAGAATGGTAAAAAATAATACATATATATCTAGATTCAAAAAAGTTGTGTTATAAGCATCTTTAAAAAAAAGTTCATCTAGAATATATACTTTCAATAAATTGGGATACATTTGAATACTGAAGGGAAAAAATGCTTTGGAGGCATTTGACACTTTTCTTTTGTTTTTAAAAACCAAAAATATCGCACAAGCAGTTGCTATATGGCTATACTGTAGCTGAAATAGCTGGGAAGATGTAACATGTTACAATCAAAGTTGGTCTAAAGTCAAAAGAGATTGCATAAGTCTGACGTGAGGAAAATTATGTCTGATAAGATTGGAAAGGAATATTCCATTTAGTTTCCCTACTGAACAATTAGATGATAAAACCGAAATTTTGGGCGCAATTAGAAAAAAAAGGATAATTAATCAACAAAAAAAAGCAAAAAAACCCCAGAATTAGCGACAACAAACTTTATCCACACTGCTAGCCACCTTAAATGCAACACCCTGAAGGAAGCATGCAAATAACATGAAATTTACAACATGCATTAGCGGAGGTGAGATATGCAAATGATTAGAATTTCAGCGCAGACACACATCACGTGCGCCTGTGGCACCACCTAAAAGCGCTATTTAAGGCTTGGAGATTTCGTCGATTTCAAGTTCGGCAATTGTGGGTTTTTTCAAAAAACGATCAGTTATGTCTCGTAAAAAACAGCGATCATCTTTTGATCAAGTATCCGTGTTCGACAGAGGAAGGATAGTGGCCTACCCAGATTGTGGATTATCTTTCAGGGAAATCGGTAGTCGGGTTGGACGAAACCAAACAACTGTAATGCGGATGTGTGACCGTTGGATGCAGGAGGGTACGACGGAGCGACTTGGTCGATCGCATCCACTTTAGGGAACAACTTCACGTGAGGACAGGCAAATTTTGCGCATGGCAGTGACGAGTCGCTCAGTCACATCACGAAACATATCATAGCACATTGAGTCTTTAACGCATCATCCAGTGTCTGCGAGTACTATTCGATGCCGTTTACAGCAGAGTGGTCTGTCCGCAAGACGTCCATTGCTTGATCTACCCTTGACGCAGAACCACATATGTCTCCGCCACCAATGGTGCGATGAAAGGAAGACGTGGGCGGCAGAATGGAATGAAGTTTTCTTTACTGAGGAGTCACGCATTTTTCTGTAACACCACAATGGTCGGATTCGAGTCTGGAGACACCGTGGAAAGAGGATGCTGAACAGCTGCGTTATGGACCGTCACACTGGTCCTGCACCGGATATTATGGTATGGGGCTGTATTGGATATCATTCTCTCACTCCTCTAGTACGCATTGCCGGTACTTTAAACATCCAGCGCTACATCTCCGAGGTGTTGGAGCCAGTTGTCCTTCTTTACCTTCAGGGCTTGGCCACAGCCATATTTCAACAGGATAATGCGCGACCACACGTGGCACGATTTTTCTAAATGTTCTTTGTCAATCACCAGATTGAATTGCTACCCTGGCTGGCTTGCTCTCCGGATCTTTCGCCGATAGAAAACATGTGGTCCATGGATGGTCCATGTGGATCCATGTGGTCCATGTGGATGCTCAACGATTGACCAGATTGCACCCCTGGCTGCCACACCTGATCAACTTTGGCAACATGTGGAATCTGCTTGGTCTGCTGTACCCCAAGAATACATCCGAAGTCTCTTTGAATCAATGCCGAGGCGTGTGGCAGCGGTGATAGCCAACAATAGCTGCTACTCTGTCTACTGATTCTGGCAGGAACCACACTTCACAGAAGTCTATAAATTTCATCATTTGATACTTGGTCAACATGTTTTCTACAAAATAAATTTTGTTGTGCAATCTCTTTTCTTTCTTGGTGTTGCATTTACGGTGGCCAGCACTGTATTTCAACAAGACTGTACGTAGTCTTGTAGATATAGCTATTCGACTAAAATTTTAAGAGATTGCTTGAGATGTCCTATTATTCATCAGGGTATGTCAGATTTTCGTTTCTGTAGTCCTTTTCTGTCTGATGTTAAAAACTTCCAATCTCCGACTCTCAGATAAAATATTCCATGAAAATACATTTTTTTAAAAGTTTTAATCACTTCTGAAACGATGTAATCTCCAAAGAGCGAAAAAGCTAGAATGTATATCAAAATTTATATGTGCTTCCATTTTTTTTATTTATTTATGAATTGGTAGAAACTTAATGAATGACCCGTTACATCTTACCAACAGAGGAAATAACAAAACTATCAATGAAAAATTACTACACTACTTTACATTTCAGTTAATTTTATTTTTTAAAACACAAATATTAAAATAAAAATTGTTCATTGTTTTATAAACTGGAGAATAAATTCAAAATTTATCAAAATTTGCTATTAAGATAAGTTGTATTTTATCTTAAAGATATTTCTAGAAATTATTCTAGAAAGCAGTGTAACATTGCCTGATTCTTTGTTTGTTTTTTTTTTACAATTGGTAAATTCCAAAGAAATATCTTAAATTAGTAGTTTTAATTTTAAAAAATCCATGCTAATTTTGATGTGAAGTATTCAGAACAGGGAGATGAATGACCAACTGTGAAGAAATAAAAACTCAGGATACAAATAAATGTGCTACTTTGAAATTACATTTGTTAATTGAAAGCAATTGAAATAAAATTGACGTTTATTCATTAGTATGCTATTTTAAATTCATATGCATGTTACTTCAGATATTTTTTGAGACCTAATACATTGTTTAATTATATGTTTTGCTTATTGCTTGCTTTAATTGATAAATCCTGAAATTTCCCAAATATTTTCTAAATTAAATTATAATGAAAGCAAAACTTCATGGGAACTCTATTATGTTATATTGTTCACATAAAAATGAAAATGCAAAAATTTTCATGAAGAAGTTAAACACAACCTCCATTTTTATAATCACTCCGATGAATGTCAGGACACAACATCAAATAAAATATTTAATGGAAATTGGATTTCCTGAATCAAATAACTAAAAGATGCAACTAAAGTACGATTTGATATTTAATGCTAAACATTTCAAAATGTTTTTTCTCGTTAATTCTTTTAAAGAATTCGAATGAATTATTAGTTCTCTTTACAAAAATGACCAAAGTTAGAAGACATGAAATTAATTAGGTATGCGACAATAAAAAATCCTACATGGGATAGCACAAATGATTTTCAGTTGTTCTAATTTTAATTCAGAAATGTGGATCTGTCATTTAAAAAAATATTAATTAGTTAATTCACCTAAGAAATCAGGAAACTTGTTTACCCATCAATTATTAATAAAGCAGTATTTGAGGTTTTTCCAAGGAACGTTGAAGATTTAGTAATTGACCTGAGTTTCTGACAATATAAAGAAATTAATTATTGTGTTTAAGCATTTTTTATATCGGGGTTCGGGGTTTTATTCGGGGCTTTTCGTTTTTGAAACAGTTCAAAAAATTACCTTAATATAATATATTTTTTAAAAATTATTTATGACTATAACAGGAAATTACTTACACAAAACACTTTATATCAATAGTTTATTTAAGAAAATATTTTTATTTTAAAAAATGTAAATTTTTATTTTACTGAAGTGATCACACATGATTGAAAAATGGTAATTAATGCAGAAAATGATGATAAGAAGATTACTTAAGCTAACAAAAATTGAAGTACTGTGATTTTTTTTATACTGTTGCACTGAGTGTTTCAGAAATAGGATCTAACTTTTTGAAAAATCTGTGTTTCGCTTAGCATCTGACATGAAACTTAAATATACAAATTATAAATATTTCAGTTTATTTTGTATATCTACAAAAGTAAACCAAATGTATAGCATCACATTTCCTTTGTTTTTGGCTTTAGAATCATTAGAAAGGGACATTCTGCAGCAAACAAAGTTGTGTTCAGCTATAAATGGGAGATTTTTGAGGATAAATAATTTTAATGAGGATTTTCGATAAATTTAAGAGGCATTGAAAATAGTTATAACATGTTTCTACGGGTATTGCGTATATAATCATGTATGAGGCTGCCATTAAGATTCACAAGAATAATAGCAATAAAACTTTTCAATGCGGTATGTCACTCAATGGAACGTGTCAACGAAGAGAACACTTGTCTTTTAACGCAAGTGTTAGCTCAGTCTCTCAAATTGGGGGGCGTCCCCTCCTAGGGAGGCATGATAACTCTACGTAGGGGGCGGGAGTGTATCAAAAAGTAGAAAATTAATGATTATTTAAAAAAATTATTTATTTACTGAAATGGAGGAAAACAAAATACATTCTGAACTATGAAAAGTAACATATTACTTAACCTGTTACTTAAAAGTAACTTAAAATATGAATGACTTAAAAGTAACTTAAAAT